>JAFFST010001026.1:46997-67847 GCA_022414735.1 Noturus placidus | reverse complement strand
AGGCACATGACAGCCTGCCTGGAGTTTGCCAAAAGGCACCTGAAGGACTCTCAGACCATGATGAAACAAAGATTGAACTCTTTGGCCTGAATGGCAAACGTCATGTCTGGAGGAAACCACGCACCAGTCATCAACTGCCCAATATCATCCCTACAGTGAAGCATGGTGGTGGAAGCATCATCCTGTGGGGATGTTTTTCAGCGACAGGAACTAGTGGACTAGTCAGGATTGAGGGGAAAAATTAATGCAACAATGTACAGAGACATCCTTGATGAAAACCTGCTCCAGAGCACTCTGGACCACAGATTGGGGTGGAGGTTCATCGTCCAACAGGACAACGACCCTAAGCACACAGCCAAGATAACAAAGGAGTGGCTACAGGAGAACTCTGTGAATGTCATTGAGTGGCCCAGCCAGAGCCCAGACTTGAACCCAATTGAACATCTCTGGAGAGATCTGAAAATGGCAGTGCACCGACGCTCCCCATCCAACCTGATGGAGCTTGAGAGGTCCTGCAAAGAAGAATGGGAGAAACTGCCCAAAAATAGGTGTGCCAAGCTTGTAGCATCATACTCAAAATGACTTAAGGCTGTAATTGGTGCCAAAGGTGCTTCAACAAGGTATTGAGCAAAGGCTGTGAATACTTATGTACATGTGCTTTTTTTGTTTTTTAGTTTGAATAAATTTGCAAAGATTACAATCAAACTTCTTTCATGTTGTCATTATGGAGTATTGTTTGTAGAATTTTGAGGAAAATAATGAATATAATCCATTTTCGAATAAGGCTGTAACAACAAAATGTGGGAAAAGTTAAGCGCTATAAATACTTTCCGGATGCACTGTACTAAAACAGAAAAGTTTTTGAAACGTTTCGACCCGTGATAGTGATATGCATGCATTATGCATATTTTTGACATGCGTATGTTTTCCTTCCATTCACGCTCGTCACCAACGCCATTGATGGTTTTCTCACCAACTACTTGTCCTCCCTGGTCTTACTCAAACACGCCTTTTGAACACCCTCCATTAGCGTAGATGTGGGTTAATAATTTGGCATATGTAACAAATTTGTCTCCGCTGGTCATAGCAGTGATGTGGGAAATCTACACTTTGCTGGAGAAGCTTCAATATACTCAAAATCTTGAGCAGCACAGAAACAGTCCTGTACTCCGTCATTATGGTTTTGAATGTCTCACACGTTGTTTTGAAGTACTCTCGTACATGCCTGTAGACTGAACACATAATTTGTGTGTGCATGACGTCATCGTTTTCACAAATTTGCGTTTATGTATATTTACACAGAGACGATAAGGGTATAATTTTCAAAAACTTTCACTTTGAAAGATGTTTTCAAAGGTTTGCGTTATCAGGTCCCAAAATGCCATTGTACGTACAGCCAAAACTTGTAAAAGGTTTTCAGTTTTTAGTTGAAAACTTTGTCGTGTAAATGGCCCCTGACTCAGCTAATCAGTTTTAACAACCGTTGCAAAGGATCTTGGGATTCTCGTTAACTGGTAGTGTCTCGGGGTTCCGATTCTTTTAGTTGAACATGACTGACCGTGATAGCGCTTCGTTCAATCAAATTCAAAATGGTTATTAATGTTAGATTAGGTGGTGTGTTACCATTTTTGAGTTTAAATTGTAAATTGAAATTTCAAGTTAAATTCAGATCAACAAACAAGCAGCCAGTCTCTTCCATACAACACACTCTTTCACACATACAGGGTATCAAATCTCCCCAGATGGTGTCTATGGACAGGATGTGCTATGCATCCTGTCTCATTCACCACATTCGTCTCCATTAACGAGCACTGGAGCACTGGCAGCCTGTCGGGAGTGTGAAGTCTATTTAGTCATTGAGAAATCACACCAGTCAGTATGCTGAAGGATAAAATAGCTCAATAAATCATCCATCAGCACATGATGGTGTAACATTATGCTAGAAGGTTTATTTAAATGTCATCTATGCGTACATACATATATACTTGCATGCTTCAGTGCAAATCAGTACAAAGTAATTCTGACTGATCACCTTTATTCTATGATGAAACAGTTCTACCGTGATGGGAGTGGTCTCATCCAAGATGACAATG
The DNA here is from genome assembly GCA_022414735.1 of Noturus placidus. Taxonomy (NCBI): domain Eukaryota; kingdom Metazoa; phylum Chordata; class Actinopteri; order Siluriformes; family Ictaluridae; genus Noturus; species Noturus placidus. Next base: position 65,754 of record JAFFST010001026.1, on the reverse strand, counting down.
TCCCCATCCACGGGGCACAAGAGCTCACTCAGTGATTTGATGAGTATGACAATAATGCAAATCAAATGCTATGGTCTTTCCTTGTGGTTTTTGTGGGAGTTTCCCTTGATTTGTCTCCTCTCGGCTAAAGAAAAAAACAATAGAAAACATGACAGAAATTCTAACTACAAATATCATTATAAACCATCAGCTGTTAACCATTAAAACCATGATCATTATTGGTCATTAATGGTGTCCACTAGACTTGGCATGTGACCAATACAAGGAGACCCACAGGGACCAATACAGTTTCTATTAAAACCAATACAATTCCCATTATAACCATTGAAGCCATAACAAAATCTATGAGGAATTTTATTGTTTTTTTGTAAGCAGGGCTGCCTGTATTTTTTTTTCATAATATGAACAATGTAATAGTACAGCATAAGAAAAAATTAATATACACTCCTAGGGAAAAAAAGGTCTAGAACCCAAAAGTTTTTTTTCAGTTCGTTCCTCTGGTGGAATTCTTAAATGTTCTGTGTTTCCCTGAAAGATACGGTTGTAAGAACCCCATTTGGCTGCTCTGAACCATTAAACTCTTTGAGGAACCTTTTTCCCCCAAAGCCTCTATGCTTACCTTAGTATGCTTTATTTTACTAGATCAGTTGTGTCCAGCCATATTCGCCAGCTTGGACAGTGGCAACCATCATGTTTTGCTCCTTCTGTCACTAGTTACAGAAAAAGTCCGTGCCCGTTCCTTGTGATGAGTCTGGCTGTGCCTTTTGTGGAAGCCAAATGTCAGTGTTATGTAATGTACAAAAACATTGTCTGGCATGTTATTTTGCAGTGCAGAAGTAAATAACAAGCAGGGTGCTACAATGTATTTTAGTGATTCATGAGAGGGTTTGTCTGACTCTGATCTCTGCTACTGTTCTGGTTGGGTGAAGCAAGGCTTGTAATCTTGAGGGCTTGAAAGGGGATCCAGGGAACTGAATCTAGATTGTTTACTGCAGGACACAGAAGGTTACATAAGAAATCGTTTGGCTTAGATACTAAACTTCTCTGAACTTAGTCTTTTTTGATGTTCAGGATAAAATATTTATTTGTGTGCAGGGTTCCAATCATGCTGCTAAAATGAAGGTGAAAATTTCTCTATAACCTTATATCAACTTCTGTCTGGATCTCACATTTCTTTTGTGTGTTGTTTTTTCAGAACTTTCAGTGAACTTATTAACTGTGCTAACTGCCTCCTGGAAGAATGAGCACCTCCCCCCTCGGATCTCGTGCCTCCATCGACATCTTGGAGGAGCTGCAGCTTATTGCGGCCCAGAACCTGGAGAAGCTGGACATTAATAAGTACTATGAAGTTATTAGGGAGCTGGGCAAGGGCACTTATGGCAAGGTGGATCTGGTTGTCCACAAGATAAGAGGTAAGCACTGGAACATTTTCCTCAGTTATGGTTTTATTTTCTTGTGAAATAGTTCTACATTTCAGGAAACATATACCATTGGGGCCAATGAGCTACTATAATTACAGCCCATGGCCACGCTCCACACAGGGACCACTGCATAACAACTTAACATAAGCCATGACAGTAGTACCATTAAAATTATCCATCCATACATCCATCTTCAACTGCTTACTCCTTTTCAGGGTCACGGGGAACCTGGAGTCTATCCCAGGGAGCATCGGGCACAAGGCGGGGTACATCCTGGACAGGGTGCTAGTCCATCGAAGGGCACAATCACATACACTATCACACACACATTCATACACTACGGACACTTTAGACACGTTATTATTTTAGGACTGGGAGAGGAAACCCCCGACACACAGGGAGAACATGCAAACTCCGCACACACATGGCCCTGGCGGGACTCGAACCCCGGACCCTGGAGGTGTGAGGCGGACATGCTAACCACTAAGCCATCGTGCGCCCTACCATTAAAATTATATGAAATTAAAAGAAAGAAAAACACAATTAAACACTAACTACTGAAATAGAATCACTGCTCAACCACATTCATAATCACTGCTCATCTGCAACATAATTAAAATCATTTTTGGTTCTTTAAAGATAATTAGGATAGTTATTTTGTAGATTGACAGTTTTCAAGTGTTCCAAATGTCAAGAACGAGGTTAGAGAATCATTGATAAATGTGAAAGCCAAACAGCATGATATATTTAACCCTATGTTGCTGGAATATGATAAGAGAAGTGATCTGATTTGAGAAGTTTGTTTAGAAGAAATGAGTGTAATACAGTATAATAATATACATGAAATCCCATTGGACAGTGTGAGACAATGAAGTGTCAGCACAGCACAATGAAGTGTCAGTTCTGTACAAACAATTTGCTGTGCAAATACAGGCTCAGGACAATCATCATATCATTGTAAAAATTCTCAGCATATACAAAGTGACATTGTGAGGTTTTAATACACTTTACTTGTGTAATAATGGAGTTAAAAAATAATGGAGGCGGTGCATAAATAAAGCAGCAGAATGCACTGTCTTACATATTACATGACTCTTATAAATGTGTAAGTGTGGATTGGAATGCTTAAAGTTGAGTCATATCTTTTGTGTGATATTGGCCTAATTATTTTTTCCTTGGGTTTTAGTCTTACGGCATAGCTTTAATGACAGGTTTACTGATGAACATTTAAATACTTTATACAGACACTTTTATGTGGTGCTGTGATTGCTCATATTTTCCTCAGCCACAGGCCATGCGTTAGTTTAATGCGGCCCTGACTCCCCTAATTTCATGTTTAATTAAATTGCCTGTTTCTTACATCACCTACCCAACAAGCTTCCATCTTGTCCCTAGATTTCAGGGCTTTGCCTAGGTTGTATTCCATAGTCTGCTTGGCATTCCTCCAATGCCATGGCAATTCTGCCACCAGAAGCAGGTGGGAATTTGGGTTCTCTCTGCAGCTTGTCTGAACAACATGGTTATCAGCCCAGCCAATATCTTTGTAGGCCTCACTTGGACATCATACCAGAGAGATAGCACAAGAACCCACCGCTGGCATCCAGTTTAAACAAAAATGAGAGACAGCCAAAAAGGTTGCCCCTAGTTCATACCATAATGAAGAAATTCCTTAATTAACAAGTCTCCAAGTCAAGGTGATCAATAGCTGGGGATAAGAACTACCTTCTTCATATAGGATTGTGTGTCCTCAAGTGTCCATGGTCTTTCCTCCCTTGATCCTCAAATGAGGTTATTTGTCACACTTGGAGGTAAAAAGAGAATCAGGCATTGTGGTGGAAACTGCATCATCATCTATCAGTTCATCCTCTGGAGGTGGTGAGCTGATGGCAAACCTGAAACCACAAGTAAAATCATTAATTCTCCATTTGCATTTTAAATGCGATTTGACTTTGGTCATAGATGGTGGGCCTGTAGCAGCAGGGTTTGGGGCTGAATGCATTTATTTAATATTGGAAACCGATTCTCTAAGTCAGAATGGATACTCATTATGGCCATGAACAATGTTAAGAATCTCCATACACAATTTTAAGTGTATCCATTTCAGTGTGGATATGTTTAATACAAAATGATAGATGTGAAATGATTCTTTTTGTGGTAGAATCAACTAGGATTCAGTTGAGATTCGTGAAAAATTGCTGAAACATTTGCTTAGTTTAGAAGATACTCTGTAATCGTGCACAGCACCAGTCAGGAGAACGCCTACAGAGATTTCTGCATGAAGTTTCAGCATAAATGTCAAGCCTGTGAGCAGTGTATAACACTGAGGACCACAGTGCAGTTGCTCCGAATGCGCTTGGAGACTGGTGAGGGTTTAGTATGAACCTGGAATATTCCAGCTCTCTGAGAAAAAAAATGATTTACTAAATTTACAAAGTAACACAAGAATAATAAGAGGCTACATTGGTAGGTGTTTACTTAACTTGACCCTCTGTAGGCATACGTTTCAATCCACCCTTTGACTAACATCATAGGCTAACCCATCCTCTGGCAGTCAGTGGAAATTAAATAGAAGACCATGTTGTAGTATTAATGTTTCTTTATAATCAGCAAACATAAGAGAAGTCTAGGTCAAATAGCATGTTTGTCTTTGCTGGCTAGGAAACCTCTGCTCTCCAGCCCAAAGCCCCCTCTGTTAATCACTGGGTTCTGATGATTTTTAATGAGCCATGGATAAACACACCATCTGGTGTACCCTAAACTCTAGCTCTCTCAGCCTTTGGTTCATGTTGTGCACAAAGCACTCAACAAAAGGAGCTTGACAGAGAAGAACCGTGCAGATGGTCCTAGAAATCCACACTCCCACTTCTCAAATCAACAGGCAATTACTATAACATCTAGTAGTTCCATTTTTAATATATGTGAATGATTCTGGCTCTGGATTTCTGCAATAAAGAATGTTTCTGAGAAATTACAATGTACTGTTGCACTGGGTCTGCGGGATGCCAGCTGATGACTCTAGGGTGTAGGTTTGCCTGACATATAGTCCATGAAATATTTCAGACACCCTCTGCACAGCTCTGTGACTAAACATGCCTTCATTTATCAGATTAAGCTAAGATGCAGTAAATTCTAATGCTGCAGTGTGTTTGGAAGTAAAATGAAACACCACAGATTGTTTGAGGGGGGGGTTAAGTTCAACATCACAACATTTACTTTTAAAACATAATGTGCTTTTTTTTGTTTTTAATAAATTTGCAAAGATTTCAAACAAACTTATTTCATGTTATTATGGGGTATTGTTTGTAGAATTTTGAGGAAAATAATAAATTTAATCCATTTTGGAATAAGGCTGTAACATGACAAAATGTGGAAAAAGTGAAGCACCGTGAATACTTTCCGGATGCACTGTAACCCAATATGCACTTGCCTTTTACTTTATAAGCTTCCTTTACTAATATTGACAGCATTCCTCCTTTCTGCATTTCAGACACATGTACACATCTGCTACGACATAGGATGGGCACTTTGACTGTGAATGTGTTTTGTTATTCCTAGCCTTTGTTTGTGTTTCTTTGGTTCTTTAGTCCAAAAGGCTGGCTGATCTATGTAACAAAGTTAGAGGTATTGGAGGGTCTTTCATTCCTCTACTCGGGCTTTCCATAACAATGGCCTATATTGACAAGTGCCTAACAAATTTCAGTCAGATGCTAATTTTACACTGAAGTCTAGAGATTTAATTAAGCTAAAAGAAAATGTCACTGGTGATTTGTAACTGTTTGTGCAAGGTTTTCCTAAGGTAGTAAATGTAGTGTCAGGTCAGGGTGAGAAGGACGTGCTGTACAAGACAAAACCTTAAATTCATCTCCATCAGCAACATTGCTGTAATTCCTTAAAGAGCTATGATCCAGCCAATCTCCCAACATCTTACATAATGAATGAAGTCAAAGGGTTTACTGGAAGAAATAACAAAAATCAATTATTCAACATTCATAAATCTACTTCTCTTGGTGTTATATAATAGTGATAAATACAGCACCATGAACACTATCCTGAAATTATAGTGCATCACTAGCAGTGAGGGGAAAAATTATACTGTGCAGGTGATTTTATTTATTTTATTTTATTTATTTGTTTGTTTTAAATTAAAATAAGAATGTATTTCTTTATAGAGAATGGAAAGGGGGGGGGTAATCATTTTCTTTTTGTACAATTGTTACCTCACTTTTATCTATGGCAAATATTATTCCACTTGTAATAGCAAAACTTTGGATACAAGATGTCTTTTGAAAGTTTCTCATATTTTCCATAAAATATATAAGAAAGATTTTTAATTTTTTTAACCTGCCTATGGTTTCTCCTGAACCTTGAAAAATTACCCTTAAATAGTTAATAATAATCTGACAAAGGCTCTTTTTTTGGCAGTTCAGTTAATCCATTTCTTTAAAAACTAATGACTTGTCAAGAACAATGCTCTACAATACTCCTTGCGTTTTATTTTCATATTAAAAGATTTAATTAGCTTTTCTGTTGGGCTCAGTGACACTGCAGCATTGCTGAATGCTAATCCTTTCCATTTCCACAGGCACTAAGATGGCTCTGAAGTTCTTGCGGAAGAAAACCACTAAGCTGAAGAGCTTTCTGAGGGAGTATAGCATCTCACTCTACCTTTCCCCATGCCCATACATCATCAGCATGTATGGCATCGCCTTTGAGACAGACGAGTATTACATCTTTGCACAAGAGTATGCATTAGCTGGGGACCTCTTTGATATTATTCCCCCTCAGGTGAGTAAAACTGAGGCTTGATCAGATAGCAGTCTTGCATATTCTCAGGACTTTTATGAATTCTGTAAAATAGCAATAGAATGGGTTAGCAATGTAAATATGAACATTTCCCCTGAATTCAGGTTTGTGAATCCTGAAGGCTTAAATTTAGCCTATTACCCGAAGGCATTTATAAATAAATTTTATGTAGAAGCAAATACTCACATATTCAAAACCAGTTGAAGAAAGATGCAAGGTTCCAGGTTTATTGATTCCACCACACAAGATCCACACCGATGAGAATTCTCAGAAGCGATCTGACCCCCGGAGCTGAAGCTTCCTTATTTATACATTTTGCTACACCCAAACACCAGAGCATTCCCATAACACCAATATGTCCAGAATTAGCTTTCCCATAACACTAATATGTCCAGAATGAGCTTTCTCATAATACCAATATGATCAGGAAGAGCTTTCCCATAATACCACTATGTCCGCTACACAACATTTTAGAGAGACCTTGGTCTTACGGGGTCTGCTGTTACCATGCCGGTTATCTCACAGGTGCACCGTGGCTACCCTTATAAACAGCCAAACGTGACATGCAAAGAGGGAACTGTATGTATGTCCTCATATCTGTGGAATGATATCAAGGTGGTACTACATTGAACTAATGGAACTACAGTTAAGATAAATTATTTATTAAATTGCTTTTTAAAGTTTAAATGGTGGTAGATATTATTGTGTGGGGATACTGAAGGGAATATTGTTAATATTTCTTCACACTGAAATAATCCATAGACAGCATTATTGGCTTTTATATTTCCATGATTAAATGTAATTTTTAGGCTTTAAGTCACATTTGTGACATGTAACAACTTCCCCGATCGTCCCCAGTGATGTCAGAAATGCTTCTGCTAATTACTCAGTAATTGTACTAGATCTTGACTCTGGCTTGCATTCACACTTAACTACTTCCTCTTAAATTGCTGTATAAAAATGCATTAGTGAAGGAGCGTAAGCATTAGGAATTTTTCCCTCAAGGATTTTGATTGTTTTAGTTTTTTAATCTCTCAGGTGTTTGATTAAGCTATTTTGAATATATCTGTTCAGGGGTATAGTGCTTATCAGTGAGATGTGATATGAGGCACAGTCACCTCTACTGTAATTATGTGGGTTTTTTTTTTTCTTTTTTTACTAATAGATTGACCGACCCTTATCTGCAATCCACTATAATGATGCAACCTGACTGCTGTTATACTTGATATGTTATACAATGACTGGCAATTTTTAATTTAATTACTGATAAAACTCCATTTCTACATTTTATCTCTCTCTCTTCTGTTTTCTTAGTCTGTTATTTAATCATTTCTTAACCCTCTTGAGATATTTATAGCTGGCCTTTTTAAAAATGTCAGCTCTGGGTTTTTTTAAAAGAATTTTGTGTTCTGTGCAAGCTTTAATACCATGGTAAAATAAGTATCCAGATTATTACCTGTCAGGTTTTCTGTGTTAAAGCGTTCATTGAGTCTCTGTTCTCCATCATCCTGCATAGGTGGGGCTGCCAGAGAGTGTGGCGAAACGCTGTGTACACCAGGTGGCCTTGGCACTTGACTACCTTCACTCTAAGAAGCTGGTGCATCGTGACATCAAGCCTGAGAACGTGCTCATCTTTGACCGGGAGTGCCGAAAGGTCAAGCTGTCAGACTTCGGCATGACGCGTCGAGCCGGTTCACCAGTAAAGCGTGTGAGCGGTACCATTCCTTACACTGCACCTGAGCTGTGTGAGCCAGGCCGCCATGATGGTTTCTGTGTGGACTATAGCACGGATGTGTGGGCCTTTGGAGTTCTCCTCTTCTGTATGCTCACAGGCAACTTTCCATGGGAGAAAGCACTACCATGCGACGCCTTTTACGAAGAGTTTGCACGCTGGCAGCAGCAGTCAATGAGGCGGGCTGGTGCAGTGCCATCACAGTGGCGTCGCTTTACCAACGAGGCGCTGCGCATGTTCCGGCACCTCCTGGCTATTGAGAAGGAGCAACGCTGCTCTGTCAATGAGGTGCTCACCTTCTTCTGCCACTGCTGGATGCTAGACACGGAAAACGGCAACACAGCTACCTCACCCAGTGGCACGCTGCTCAATGGGCACCTGGCTGAGCTCAGCTCTTCTTCCTCAGAGGAAGATGATCTGGTGGAGCGTCTGAAGCAGCAGAGCCTGTCACCTGTGTGTGCTGTGGCCAAAGCAGGCATTGTCATTGAGCCGGTGGCACTGCCCTACTCCACCATGTCTACCATCAATTCGCCTTCCTCTAATAACAGCTATGAGCGTGTCTCCCGTGACAGCAACGGTAATGGAGGTCGCATCCTTGTGACCACGCCCATCGAGATCTGTGTGTAGTAAGGCTCTGGATAACTATACACATACTCAAAACACTGGGAACCAGTCGACAACGGTAAGGACTCAAATCCTTAAACAAGGAGGAAAAGCTCCGTATCTCATGCTGAGTGTAGAACATGGTGAAAAAGTTCTACAGAGACAGACTTGTCAATTGTTCCTTATGATGAGTGTCTCTGAGGGGAATACTACAAGTCGAAAACAGTCGTCATACTGATTGTGTATCTCAGCATTTCAACCATTTTAGTCCACATGTAATCAGTCCACCATTAGCAACAGTGCACACGTGTGGGGGGGGCAAAACAAACAGGTGTGAAATTACCTGTGCCATCATATAGCAATATGTTAAATGTTTTGCAAAAATAATCAACATAACAAAGTTGTGTTAACAAATGTCTGAGACTAACTGCAAAAACACAATGTGAATATTTTCATAATGTGATTTTTGGAAATGGTACTTGTTTGTGAATGTCCATTTGGTTAGTGGGTAATTAAAGTTTTTTTTAAATATGTTTTTTTTTTTGTGATATTTATTTTGATCTTGTACTTGTGATATTTTGCCATTTATTTTATACTGTAGCATTATAGAGTTAATAATGCCCGGTTGCCATTATGGTGTGTTGCATTGTTTAAAAACAAAACTAAAAAAAGACAAGTCCATCTAAACCAGAATGTTATCAGAACTTCCCTAAGATGTTATCTTCATTTGAACAGTGCATGCCATTTTCTCTGTGTTGTTTCTTAGTATGGTGCATTTTTGAGAGTTTCAATGGGTCTTCTCACAGTGAGTGAGGCCTCGATTGCTCGGATGATGTTACCGATGTGATCACAGTGCATATGGATGCCTGTCACTATTCTGAACACAGAGAAGGTTTGATTTGTGCTATAGAAAAAATAAAAATAGGGCTGTGTTTGAACACAGAGCATGCCAGTGATTCAGATGTGGTGATACAGAACCATGCATCCATGTCTTGAGAATGAGGACATTACTGTAGGTGTCATAGGAGTGTTTTACAAGAGCAGAAATCATTCTTCTGACTTGAAGGTGTTTTAAGAATTTCTCAGGTAAATATGGCTATACTGTGTAATTACACATAATAGCCAAGTTTAAAGGAAAGGAATGACTTTGCAAGTGAGTGCAACTGGAATCTTATTACAAAATATGGAACTTAATTTGATCAAGACTGTTATTATTTGTCGTATGTGATTCATTTGTTTCCAGAGCTAGTTATGAAAAATAATTAGATGTCACGTTTGATGCTTTGCTTCAGCTCTCGCTCAAATTTCGAATGAAGTAGGTTTTTTAAAACAGTAAATGATCAAAACCAAAAACTTCTTCATATGGGGTTATCATTAAGATCAAATGCCACATATCTGCTTTGTCATAATTTTGACACAGATTTTTATATAACCCCAATTCCAAAAACGTTGGGATGCTGTGTAAAATGTAAATAAAAACAGAATGCAAAGATCTACAATTCTTATAACCCAATATGTTATTCACAATAGAACATAGAAAACATGAAATGTTTAAACTGAGTAAATGGACCATTTTAAGAAAAAAATAAGGTCATTTTTAATTATTAAATTTAATATGCTGGAAATGTAAGTGTTACTAATAAGAAACAGCTGAAGGTTAATTGGCAACAGGTCAGTAACATGATATGGTATAAAAAGAGTATCTTGGACAGGTGGAGTCTTTCAGAAGTAAAGACAGGCAGAGGTTCACCACTCTGAAAAACCGCATCTATAAATTGTGGAACAATTTCAGAATAATGTTCCTCAGTGTAAAATTGCGAAGACTATGAATATGAATACAAAATATCATCAAAAGATTCACAGTATCTGGAGAAATCTCTGTGCACAAGGGACAAAGGTGAAACTCAATATTGATGCCCATGATCTTCAGGGCCTCAGGTGGCACTGCATTAAAACAGGAATGATTCTGTAATGGAAATCACCCCATGGGCTCAGAAACACCTCCAGAACTCACTGTCTGTGAGCAAAGCTCGCTGTGCCATCCAAAAATACTGATTAAAGCTCTATCATGCAAATAAGAAGCTTGATCCAGAAACACTGCCATCTTCTCTGGGTCAAGCTCATTTAAAACGGATTGCGACAAAGTGGAAAACTGTTCTGTGGTCAGACAAATGGAAATTTGAATTTTTTTGGAAACCATGGACACTGTATCCTCTAAACTAAAGAGGACTAAAGAGGAGAGGGACCATCCGGATTTTTATCAGCGCTCAGTTCAAAAGCCAGCATCTCTGGAGGAATGGGGGTGTTTTAGTGACCATGGAGTGGGCAGCTTGCACATCTGGAAAGGCACCATCAATGCTGAAATCTATATACAGGTTTTAGAGCAACATATGCTTCCATCCAGAGTCCATCCCATCTTTACTTCTGAGAGACTCTGCCTCTCTATCATACTCTTTTTAAACCCAATCATGTTACTGACCTGTTACCACTTAGTTATCTAATTAGTTGCTAAATGTTCCTCCAGCTGTTCTTTTTTAAATAACACTTTTTGTTGCCCCGTCCCAACTTTTTTTAGACGTGTTGCAGCAATCCAATTAAAAATTACCTCATTGTTTCCTTAAAATTGTACATTTCCTCAGTTTAAACATCTGATATGTTTTCTATGTTCTATTGTGAATAGCATATGGGTTTATGAGATTTGCAAATCATTGCATTCTGTTTTATTTACATTTTACACAAACTTGTCAAACATTTTTGGAATTGGGGTTGTATTATAGTTTTTCTTATTTTGTTCATGTACTTGGGTGAGATGTTTTTTAGATATCAATTTTGATAAAGGTGTGGTAGCAGAAGTGTTTGAAAGAAATTGTTCAGAAATTGGAGAAAGGAATAACTGTTGGCATTTTTGAAAGGGTGTTTCTGGACTTGCATGGACATAAAGCTATGTAAACGGGTCTTTTTATCTGTGCTATCTTTTAGATTTGTGAAATTAAATGTGCCGTGATATTTTACAGTAGCACAAATTTGCATAAATTGATATCTTGATGAAAGTAAAAATGAAAAGAAAAAGGAAAAACAAATGCAGGGCTTCATTTATTCTCTCTGTGCTGTAGGCCTACATATGTTCTTATAAGGCGGTTCAGAGCATTAGTGCAGTCTGTCAGGCAACCTTTTCTTGGAAATGTTAAACTTTTGTTGAAGACCGTAAAAAAGAAACCATGACCAGACATTGTCATTTACAAACACACTTTTTTTTTTCAAAATTGACTTGTGTGTTGATATTTGCATGCATCAATATTGTTCTGGAGAGATAATGTTGAAATAAATACATATCCTTGATGCCGAAGGCTGAAGAACAGTTTGTCTTTGTCCTGTGTCTTGACATATTCAAATATGATTTGTCTCACTCATAATATCATCCACATTTTTACATCCAAAGAGAAAACTTTTTACTTTAACTTTAAGCTTACATTCCAGTTTAATTAAGCAGCAATTGAATCAGTATTAAATTTGTTTAAAAACAAAAGGAAGCTAGCAGAAATGATGTCTGAGCTTGCTCTCTCTTATGTGAAGTGCAAGAACTAAGTAGAAGAAGACATCTCCCTGATAAATATATCACAGTCAACATGTTGTACCTATACAGTATTATGTTTCAATTTTAGTGTTTAAAAGAGGACAATTTAACAAACTGTTTTGCAGTTACTACTTGGGTATAATCCATTTCATCCACTGGTGCTGTTTGAGTAGGGGAATTGCACTTATTAATCAAATAATATAATCCAAAGCTTGTGGATCATCGGATAAAAATATTTTTTAAAGCTTTTCATTAAACTGGGCATGAAAGCAATATCTCTGCATTGCAGATAAGTTAGGCTTTATCAAGATGTAGAGTTCTATAGAGTTCACAATATCCTAATATTGTGTAGGTCCCCCTTGTAAATCCAAAGCAGCTCTGACCTGCTGAGTCGAGGCATGGAATCCACAAGCCCTCTGATAGTGTGCTGTGGTATCTGATACCAAGACGTTCGCAGCAGATCCTTTAAGTCCTGTAAGTTACAAGGTGGGGTCTCCATGGATTGGACTTGTTTGTCCAGCACATTCCACAGATGCTCGATCGGATTGAGATCTGGGGAATTTGGAGACTGAGTCAACACCTTGAACTCCTTGTCATGTTCCTCAAACGATTCCTGAACAATTTTTGCATTGTGGCAGGGCACAATATTCTGCTTGAAGAGGCCACTGCCATTAGGGAATACCGTTGAAATGAAGGGTGTACTTTTTTTTGTCTGGAACAATGTTTAGGTAGGTGGTACGTGTCAAAGTAACATCCACATGAATGCCAGGACCCAAGGTTTCCCAGCAGAATATTGCCCAAAGCATCACACTGCTTCTGCTGGCTTCTTCCCATAGTGCATCCTTATGTGATCTTTTCCCCAGGTAAGTGACGTTCATGCGCACGGTCATCCACATGATGTCAAACATCAGACCAGGCCACTTTCTTTCATTGTTGCATGCTCACATGCCCATTGTAGGTGTTTTCAGCTGTGAACAGGGGTCAACATGGGCAATCTGACCGGGCTGTGGCTAAGCAGCAACATATGCAGTAACCTCAGAAATTTGTGAGCAAATATTTCAGCAATTTGTGCTACAGTAGCTCTTATGTGGGACCAGACAGGTTAGCTTTCACTGCCCATGCACATCAGTGAGCCTTGGATGCCCATAACCCTGTCGCCAGTTGCCTGGTTGTCTTTTGGAAAGTATTAACCACTGCATACTAAGAACACCTCACAAGACCTGATCTTTTGGAGATGCTCTGACCAAATCATCTAGCCATCACAATTTGGTCCTTGTCAAAGTCACTGAAATCTTGCTTGCTTGCTCATTTATCAAGCTTCCACACCAACTTTGAGTACTGATGGTTCACTTTCTACTTAATATATCCTACCCCTTGACAGGTGCCATTGTAAAGAGATATTCAATGTTATTCACTTCACCTGTCGGTGGTTTTAATGTTATGGTTGATCAGTGTATAAGGTATGACCAAGTGAGGTTTTTAACTAGAGTAATGTTATAACTAGGAGGGCATATAGTGTTTTAAATGAGCCCTATTATGCTCCTTTTTACAAGCTGTAGTATAAGTCTCAGGTGTCCCCAGAATGTGTCTGTGAAGTTTCAGCTCAAAACATCCCACAGATCATCAATCTCTAGAGATTTCACATGTTGGAGTGAAAAACAAAAAACACCTGCAGGCTGAAACACCTTGGTGATGAGAGAGATCACAAGAGAATGATGAGATTGGTCTGAGCTGACAGGAAGTCTATATTTACACTAATACGCTCTTTACAACCATGGTGAGCAGAAAAGCATCTCAGAATGCACATCAAACCATGACCACATCAGGTCTGTCCACCTCATGAATAAGAATCTGAGGCTATCGTGGACACTGACTCACAGAAACTAGACAGTTGAAAACCAGAAAAAGAGCAGGTGATCTTCAATTGTCCAGTTTGGGGGAGTCTGTGCCAATGATAGCCTCAGATTCTTGTTCTTGATTGGCAGGAGTGGAACCTAATGTGGTAATCCATGCCACAATCGAATTCAAAGAGATCACAATTTTTCTCCATTCTGATGTTTGATGTGAACATTAACTGGAGCTCTTGACCTGTATCTGCATGATATTTTGCATTGTGTTGCTGTCACATGATTTGCTGATTAGATAACTACATTAATGTGCAGGTATACAGGTGTTCCTAATAAAGTGGATGGTGAGTTTATGCTCTGGCGTTAGGTTTCCATTTAGTGCCTCCAATATAAAAAACACCCACATAGATGTTCATGTGGATCATGGAAGATTCCTGTTAGGATGTCATAAGTTTGCCGCATTTTTTTAATTTCCTTTACAGCTATTTTGGATGATGTACTAGACCAGTTCACATGTTTTTTTTCTGATAATATCAGTGTTTAATTTTATATTCTTTTGAACAAATCTATTGAACAAATGCTGTATTTTGCTTTTTTCTCAAAATCTTTGTCTGTATCATAAACGTGTCTTTGAAGTGAGGGTTGGAAAGAGAACAGACAAGCACAGGACTAGAACTGTGTGTTCAGACCTCAATCAGATTTGTAAGAGAGAGTGTGTATGTGGGGGTACCTGACTGCATTCAATTTCTAACCCCTGTTCACAACGAGATAGAAGATTATGTAAAAATGGACATTAACGGATAAGTTTTGTGTAAAGAAGCAGAAATGGCATTTAGGGATGAATTTGGGTCTCATTTGCTGCTCACAGTCATACAGTAATTGGTGATAATAGACCATCTTATGAAATAGACAACAGAAGAAGTCTTGTCCAGGCTAACACATAATATTTTATGTGTTTCTGACTAAGAAGGATCTCCGTTCCAGCACTATAAGTGGTTTTCCTATGGCTGTTTAAAACCTTATGTACTCTATCCATCCATGTTCTATACCCCTTATCCTTCAGGGTTGCGGGGAACCTGGACCCTATTCCAGGGTGCATCAGGCACAAGGCGGGGTACACTCTGAATGGGGTGCCAGTCCATCACAAGGCACAATCACATATACATTCACACACTCAGCTTACCATGCATGTCTTTTCACTAGGCGAGTAACCTGGGGTACCAGGAGGAAGCCCCTGCAGCATAGGGAAAACATGCAAGCTCTGCACACACAGTGCAGCTGCAGGAATGGAACCCCCAGCCCTGGCAGTGTGAGGCGAACCACTGAGACACCATGACACTAAGACACCCTTATGTTCTCCGTTAACAGAGAAATGACTAAATCAGTTTCAAATCAGCATATAGGAGCATGTCCTTCACAGAATCAACATACAAGAATGTGCAGCACAGGTTTTTAAAACTGGAATATATACTGTAACTCAAAAGGCCTACACAAATACATAAAAGGAATCAAAACAGCCTGTAAAGGAATCATTGGTTTTTTTTTAAAGGAAAGATATCCACTTTTTTTTGTCTTTCTCTTCAACTTAATGAAATCTTTTAAGAATGTAATGATACACAAATCTCTTAATGGTGAGCAGAAATGCATTTCTATTTCCAATCTTCAATCATATGTTAAAGAATCTTTAAGGACTCCCAAAAGGTGACATAGCAAAGAATCCTAAATCCTGCTTTTCACTAAGATGTAATGCTCAATTTCACAACATTCAAATTCTCAATTGTAGTGTTTTGTAAATAGTCTTTGAGATGGTTATTTTTAACTACACTGTGTGAGGACATGGTGTTATTCAAGAACTGAAAGCCGGCCAAGAATTGGAACTGTTATTTTATTTTGAGGCCTAGTACAGAAAGTGAACACAGCTCGCAC
Source organism: Noturus placidus (assembly GCA_022414735.1). Lineage (NCBI taxonomy): Eukaryota > Metazoa > Chordata > Actinopteri > Siluriformes > Ictaluridae > Noturus > Noturus placidus. Next base: position 49,848 of record JAFFST010001026.1, on the reverse strand, counting down.
AGACTGAATATGTGACAGACTTAGCATTAGGATTCCAAGCTCCACGGGCCAACGCTACATCCCAAAGCAGCCATCTGCTCTTAGACTACAATAGATTCCAGCGTGAGACGACTCCATGACAAGTTCTTTAGATATTTTTAGCATGCTCTTGGAGAATATTTGCTACAAATACTTTGAGTGCCCATTCATCATGAGACAGTGAGCAATGTACAGTAAGCCATTTGCACATGAAATTGTTTGGTTTAAAGTAATTAATTACCAGCATGGGGTAGGGCTTGCTGGTTGTTGTCCTCATTAGAGCTCACTGTAAAAAGATTTTCCATGCTCACTTATGTGTGTTGCTCTGGCAACAAGATATTTTGCCGGCGCATCATTTAGCATACTAAAGCTATGTAGTAATGAGAGAGAGACAGAGAGAGGTTATGAATGCATTTGCACAAGACTGTACAAGGTTATTCTTATGTTATAGTCTTGACAGCATAACCACATCATCTTCAAAAAGAATTGCTGCAAGAATATTCTCTCCAATGAAATGATAGCAAGAGTGCTAAGATTTGTTAAGCATTTCTGTGATATAACTTTAGTGTTAGGGAACAGAACTAGATGCTGCCATATCATTATCATATCAAATCATTTCAGTGTTATAAATCAGCTCTATACATGCATGACAGAGCAATATCTCTCTCTTCCCTATGTCTGTGTAGCCATCAAATATCCAGCTGGCCAGTAGGAATTGATTTAACACTAATGATAGTGATGTGTAACTCATAGCATTAGTTTTCCTCAGGCTAAATGAAGATGTGATGTGTTTTTAAAAATGACCAAGCAACTTCCCATTAATTATGGGTGCAGCTTTATATCAATGCCTCCAAACAAAAGATGAGCCATAGACTTGTTCTAATGACACCCATATCTTTTTAAGGAAGTGAATATTCCACAAATGCACTGTCAAATTAACAGTAACTTACTGACAGCCTGCTTGTCAGATAAACTTGCAAATTGCTGTCATTAAGTCTTGATAGGCATACAGGCATACAACAGTTTTTTGGCAGCATTGTGTTCCTTTTTTCAATTTATAGCTTGACACTTCTCACCCCTAAAAATGGATTGTGCCCTAGGTAGCTCTCATACCATGGGTCAGTTCTGCATCTCATTCTGCAGTACAACTTGGCAGGGAAATGTAAGTTTACAGACTGAGCTTATATCTTGCAAATCTCCCAGTGGAGCTGAAAATAATCAAACACAAGCAGGAAGCACATCAGCGGTTCCCATGCCAAACATCCACTGCTAAATATGAACATGATGTGCTGTTCACATCTAACTCCAAAATGAGGCAGAACCCACCCTCCCATATGCACTATACACTTTGAACCACTACACACTGAGAGGAGTTTTATTCTGAGCCTATCGATGTTTTGCTGAGCTACAGGTCACAGGTCAGAATAACAGTACTGCTACTATAGTGGACTACAAAAGCTCATTTTATATATATATATATATATATATATATATTGTGTGTGTGTATCTTTATGTGTAGCATAGTGGAAGTAAACTGATTTGGATCTTGGATCTTGTCCAGCTAAAGAGATCATCTACTGTTACAAACCTCCCTACTTTGCATTGCCTCTACCCCAACATATGCAGTAAATACAGACAGATGACCAAATAAAGGGAAAATGTGTCTATGTAAGGTGTTGGCCATCCATGAGTAATCAGAAACGATTCAGTGCATAAATTCTACAATATCTGGAACTGAACTGGAGGGATGAACATCATTCTTCCAAAATATCCTCCCTCGATTGATTTATTGAACTCCCATGGGTGTTCATTTGAGATAAGATCTGGTTACTCTGAAGGCCATAGCATAACCATCCACCCTCTACTGCTTGCTCCTTTTCAGGGTCACGGGGAACCTGGAGCCTATCCCAGGAGGTATCGGGCACGGGGCAGGGTACACCCTGGATGGGGTGCCAGTCCATTCACATACACACTCACACACCCATTCATACACTACGGACATGCCAGTCAGCCAACCATGCATGTCTTTGGACTTGGGGAGCCAACCATGCATGTCTTTGGACTATGGGAGGAAGCGGAGTACCTGGAGAAAGCCCCTGATGCACATGGAGAACATGCAAGCTCTGCACACACATGGCCCCGGCGGGACTCAAACCCCGGACCCTGTGAGGCGAACGTGCTAACCACTAAGCCACCATGCACCCCATAGCATAACATTTTGCATAATTTTCATATTCATCAAATCTGTGGATGTAGTCTTGGAAGAGATCACTCCAATCGGGACAAAAATGTTTCATCATAGGATATCATTGGATATACTGTAGGTGATTAGTCAGAATAACTTTGTATTGATTTGCAGTGACTCTTCCCTCTAAACATACAAGTGAGCCCAGTCCATGGCAGCTAAATTCCTCAGACAGCAAAACAAAGTCACTGTTTTCACCATCTGTATAACCCAAAAATATCAGTCCTTAAATATCACTTAACCATAAATACCATAAAGACAATATGATTGACAGCATGCAAAATGAATACTGAGGTTTCAGTACTGATCTAACTTCAGTCTAAATGCCAGACTTCAATCACTAGTAATTTATAGCAATAGTCTAATATTTGAGAATAGACAATTATCTAGTGAGGAAAAAAGTAAGAGGGCAAAAAGGCTTACACAACCTGGTATTGCCAGGAGGTCTCCCATTCAAGTACTAACTAGGCCCAACCCTGCTTGGCTTCCGAGATCGGGTGTTCTCAGGGTGGTATGGCAGTAAGCGAAAGCATTAGTTATAACATCCCTATTTAAGGATTCAACATTAACCCCCATTCTCCGATTATA
>JAFFST010001026.1:23648-43322 GCA_022414735.1 Noturus placidus | reverse complement strand
TGAGACAATGTACCATTGTAAAAAGCGCTATACAAATTGATAAATTATTATTATTATTATTATTATTAAGAAACTACCATGTAAACACCAACCTTAATCTAATTAAGGTCATCATCTAAGTAAGCTCTAATCGAATTAAGACAGGTGTTTTAGTCGTATTATGGACGTGTATTACAGACATGTAAACACCTTAATCACATTATGAACGTTGTGTGAGAGTCACCGCATCTTGCGACAGGACACGATCACACACGGCAAACAAGAGCGTTTGGCAGCGTCCCAAATCGCATATTTTCCTACTATAGGCCTGCAGTGAGGGGAAATACATGCATCTCGGCTACTATATAGACGGTAACTACGCAATTTGGGATACACCCACGGCTTCAAGCAGTCCTCTATTAGCACGTGCAGTGTGACAAATAATTAACTGCACTTAAAGCGTTCGTAAAAAAAATAAAAACACCCAAAACTGTATACGGTACCATAACGAAGATGAACTGTATGTTGATACGTGAAATTCTGGAAGAATTTGAGAGAAATAAAATGTTTGGGGTTGTGTTGTTCAGCAGCATGATCAACAACAAGGTGGTGTGATGTGGCCTGATGCAGAGAGATTGTGTTACCAACCTGTTGTTCATTATTTTCCAATAACCCATGTCTAGAAGTGTTTTATTCCTCTTATAAATCAGCAATTTGCCAAGATGAATTAATTTCAGCTGATTAATGAGTGGCATATATACAGTCTTTCCTTCATTATTCTGTCTTTGTTTCTCTCTTGAAGTTAATGAGACAAACAAAGCATCTTGTCATGTTACCAATTAACCAGAAAGCTTAAATTCCCATGTCCTGAAGGCTTCCCTTGACGGAAAATCTACTGACAAATTACAAATGGCTGACACTGGAGACTGTTTTTAGAAAATGTTAGACATTCCTTGCGCACACAAAAAAATCCTCCCCATATCAGCAAGTATTTTTCTTTCTTAACTAACACGCATTTAATCGATTGTAAGGCTCAGATTTTGTGGACTGTACATTGTACAAGCCCCTGTTACTATAGAAACAGCAGTATATTAGAATAAGCACATTAGAATAAATGTATCATTTGTTCTAGTGGGAACAACAGTCAGAGCTGTGCTGTTACATAAAATTACAGTATGTTCTGACCAATCAGAATTGTGAATTCAGCACAGTGGTATATTTAGTTTAGGGCTGTAATTAATGATTATGTTCATAATCGATTAATCGGCTGATTATTATTATTATTATTTGATTAAACGGATGGGGTGGGGCAACTTTCAGTACAATTTTTTTGTTTATTTATAATATAATACACAAGTTTAGTGTTACAAATCTAAACACTTTTGTATAAAAAATACTTGTCTATTTTATATATATATAATATATATGAATATTTATGTATACTTTGTTTATGGATGCACAAAAATTGGAAACTAATCTACAGTCCTAAATTAATAATAAAATCTCAGTTTCACTGCAGCTTGTGGGTTCTGTTACTCACTGCCTTTAGACATATTATTTTACTTATTTTTACTTTGATCATACCGTTTTAATTAGACATTACAGAACTTACTTGTGCTCTCCCTGTTTATCACCGCATCTATATGGCTAGTGAGGAGCAATGCGGCCTAGTTACTAACAGATCACTTACGTTATACTAAACGGCAGCAGTTATGCTGCAAGTGCACAAATACAGCATATAATGTCAAACTTGAATTAAACTAAATATTTTAAGCAACTCGCATCAGTTTCCCCAAGCTCTTGCACACACAGAAGCATTTTGCATGTAAACATAAGTTTGTGCTCATGCATCACTGTTGTGTTTCTGTGCTACACAAGCTCCGTTCTGTAAAGTTTATAGTCTTCTTCATGGTGTTTAATATAAAATACACCTCTGTCTGATGGTGACTGGGGTCATGTTGGGTATAAAAAGTAACGTTGACCTAAACAGTAGAAATTCATTTTTGTTGACTCTGGGTATCTGCTAAAGCTAGCGGTGTCGCATTACGTGCGTATGACATACTGTGCAATCGACTGGGAAACGGTTTATACTTCAGATTAGTTAAAAAAAATGGTAGTGTTCTGTTTGAGATGATATTACCCTTTTAAAATTCGTACACTAGACGGTAGAGTATATAGTGCATAGAGTAAGTGTATAATATGTCTTTTGGGACACAACTTTTGTATTTACTCACCAAAGCATGTTTTTGGAACAGAAATAACATCTGGAGGAAATGCGCAGATCAACTAATCGATAATGAGATTCATTGACAATGATTTTCCATAATTGATTATATCGATTAGTTTTTGCACCTCTAATGTGGTTTAATTAATTGGAAGAACCCTCTCTCTTTTTTCGATTTTTTTTGTTGTCGTCATGCTGATATTCATGATAATGGTTTTAACTTTTCTGCCTTTGTTTTAATGGGGTTGCACATAATCATACTCTGGTGTTTTAGCTACAGTGGTGATTACACGTTACTTGTCTAGAATTGACAGTGCATTGCAGACTAATCAGACAAAATTAAATGCAACATTATCTATTTCATTTTTTGTTGTAAAATGGCATTTGTATGGGTTTTGCTTGACATGCTTTAAGTGTTTGTTTTTGCATATTTTTTTTATTTTTCAGGTCTGCAAATATTATCTGTGTGGCTTTTGCCCAGCTGAACTGTTCACCAACACGCGCTCTGATTTGGGTAAGCAAATAATACATGCAATATTTTTGAGTTCTGGTGACGGTGACATTCTTCCCATTCAGTTACAAAAAGCTGTATATAACCAGGCAGCTTCTTTTCCTAGGTCCTTGTGAAAAGATCCATGATGAAAACTTGCGAAAAATGTAAGTGAAATACATGTGTACTTGATAGATTCTTTGTAACACCTTTAAGCAAAAGCTTGAAATAACACAGTAATGTTTGTGTTAGGTATGAGAAGAGCTCACGGTTCATGAAGGAAGGCTACGAGAGAGACTTCCTAAGGTACCTGCAGAGTTTGTTGGCTGAGGTGGAGCGCCGGATCCGGAGAGGCCATGCCAGACTGGCATTGTCACAGGCCCAGCAGAACTCTGGAGTATGTACACGGATAGATTTATTTATTTTTTTGTCACATGCTGTCAGGAATTCCATGCTAGATCCAGAACTTGAAAACACCTCCTTATTAAAGTACAGAATGGGGTCATGAAATACACTATGCTTTCTGATTCTTTATGTAGACCTTATGATTCTTTTTGGTACTATGTTGTCACATTCATTATGTGACCTAATGCAGATGACATATTACTCTTGCATAATCATGTCTCAAGTCTGTGTGATTGCCTTTTCAATGGTGGAATATTTACATTTAAAAATAGTGTTCTATAGAGGAAATGCATGCATACTCTCTTTTGCCTGGGATTCTCAGGGTCCTACTCTGACTGGGAAGAATGAGGAGAAGGCTCAGGTGCTCACAGAGAAGATCGAGGCGCTTGTTGTCCAGGTATGATGACTTTATGTACAGTGTTTGAGCTGGAAGTATGTTCTTTTCGTTGTATGGAAAGGCTGCTTTACACTGTATGATACCGGCAGCCACTAGTTGTTCATGTTCATTGCTCGTCACACTGCATGAGATGATAAAATCATGGACAGAATTCAGTGGCAGACTCAGTGTTGACACCTGCATTGCACATCAGATTATATAATAGCCTTTCTTATGATAGTCCTATGGTGCAATATGTCATAGTAGTGTTCACATTCTGATATTTGGGTCTAACTAGGCTTTCTTCAATAACCAGTGTTACCGGTGTTCTGGTCCACACCGATTACATCACTTGCTCACTGCGGCACCGCCCCCACAGTCATGCCTTTCTAAAGTAATAAAAATCATTTAGTTCAGTTAGAGAACGGATGCTACAATTAAAAATTAAATGCGTCTGCAAGATTCAGCATGAGCCGAAGGAGTCAGAGTGGCAGCACAGATCAGCAGGAGTCAGATTTCATTTATCATGTGTCAAGAGTGAGGTGAACTGACTGATAACACGATGGCAGAAGATTTGGTTTCAAAAGTTTAATTTAAGCCAGTTTGTCATTGTACTGTTGTTGTTTTTACATTAAGAATCATAATGAACCCACCATTAACTGTGGGGGGAAATCTCCTTACAGTCATTCCTAGGTCCAACTCATGACAAAGGAATCTCAAAATTTTCTACTTTTGTCCTTGACAACTTGATCATATCAAATCATACAGTGTAAAACATCCAGAAGCCTCCTAACAGCACCATGTCTAGATAAACTAGAAACAATACAAAACCATCTTAATTCATGACTTTAGATGATTTTTGGGTTTTTGGTTTTTTTTAGGGGCGGTGCACTATAATTCTTTCCCCCTGTTATTTAAAGAAATAATCCAAATGAATGATTTGGATTTATTTTCACACATGTTGTGACATGGTGTAAAGGGACAGTGGGGTTTTTAAGATTCCATGTGTCTGAGTACCAAGATATTATTTGTTTTGCATGGATTTTATTCCAGTAATAATGGGGTCACAATACATTATAGGTAGTATTGCTGTTACTCAAAATCATTTATGAAAATACTAATTATTGTGACATACGAGTGATTCATATTTAGTGTAAGATGTTCATTCGTGTTGCGTTCTCAGATTGAAGAGCTTGGCTCAGAAGGCCGTGTAGAGGAAGCTCAGGGCATGATGAAGCTGGTGGAACAGCTGAAAGAGGAGCGAGAGCAGCTCAGCTCAACACCATCTGTGAGTTCTAAATCTCTATCGGCACTGCTTTGACATCTCTGGCTTCTGTGTTTTGGCATGGGAGTCCATCATTCAGTGAAACGGTATTTTCTTTTGGCCAAGAAGTTTAAACACTGGATTCAGAGCAATCATTCCTTCTTGAACTTGCAGACAATCGAGAGCTTCGCTGCTCAGGAGAAGCAGATGGAAGTGTGTGAGGTCTGCGGTGCTTTCCTCATCGTTGGTGATGCTCAGTCCAGAGTAGATGACCATCTAATGGGCAAACAGCATATGGGCTATGCTAAAATCAAATCTACTGTGGAGGAATTAAAGGTTAGTCAATGCCTCTTTCATATTGTCTTTTTGTGTGTGTGTTTTTTTTGCACGTTTTACCGTTTGAATTGTAAGGTTTCTGAGCATAGAAACATTGACATTTGAATGGGTTCTTGTTAAATGCTGATTTTTCAATTCGCACACAATGTGTTTATGTGTATATATAAGCTTACTTATAGTCCAGATATTTTGATCAGGACAAATAAGAACTGTCTTTTGAGTTCAACACTTAGCCAGTACTGCCCAAGGGATAAATCTGTTGTATATTCTAAGAGCATGATTATGGAGTGTTTTAACTTTGAAGTTTTTATTTAAATAAGTCCAGGTGGTTAGAGTGATGGACTGATGCATGTAAACACCACCCCCTGCCCTGCACAAGATTTCTCTATCAGTTTTTAGCTCAACGGTTAGATTGGGTGTGCCTGGATCGTTGGCAAAAAGAGTCTCTAGGACTTTTACCAAAGCCTGTCTGCATCTTTCTTTAAGTGATCATTCCTTAATTCTTAGCAAGCTTTTTCATTAATTTGATCTATGATCGTGCAGGAAAAACTGCGTCGGCGCTCAGAGGACCCAGAAAGAGACGACCGGGCGAAGAGGGAAAAAGAGAGGGAAGACCGGGAACGTGAAAGGGAGGAGCGTGAGAAGAGACGCAAGGAGGAAGAGGAGATGCGAGAGAAGGAGAGGGAGAAAGAGCGAGAGAGGGAGCGTGAGCGAGAACGCGAGCGGGAACGAGAACGCGAGCGGGAGAGAGAACGGGAACGTGAAAGGCGCAGCAAACGGAGCCACTCGCACAGCCGCCACTCGAGTCGGGCATCTGACCGCCGCAGGAGCCGATCACGCGACAGGAGGAGAAGCAGAAGCAAGGACAGGGAGAGGGACAGGAAGCGCAGCAGGTACACATACTAATGATCTATACACGCACACCTTTATTGACCCAACGTTTTCTGGCCTGTTTATACCTTCTCACTGCAGTTTTAGGAACTGCTTGGTCACTGTAGCACTGTGTCTTGTTGATCAGGAGTCGCGATCGTGAGAGGAGGCGCAGCAGGGAGCGATCGGACAGGAAGAGACGTTCACGCAGCAGGGAACGAAAGAGGTCCCGCAGCTCTGAGCGCAAGAGCCACCGACACCGCAGCCGCAGTCGAGACCGAGAAAGGGACAGAGACAAAGACAGAGAGAAGGATAAAACTGCCAGAGACAAAGGTAAGACCAAAGCTTGGCCAAATGGTTCCTAGTCTGACAATGTAAATGTCTGGAGTTGTCTATATCTTGTTCAATCTGGGACACTGTGGTCCATGTCGCCCAGTTGGAGAACAACATTAAACCAAGTTCCTGCATAAACAATCCCATAATCAAGTATTTCCCAACTTTATCCCAACAGCCCTGATTCAATTAGTCAGGTGTGACAGTGTAGCTCTCCTTTGTCCTGTGTGTCAAATCCGTAAGAATGTGTGGGTTTTTTTTTTTTTGTAAGGCACATTTTGACTGTTATTAGTAAATGTATTCAGAATTACCAGCATTATCAGTTGTTACCAGCATATCTCCACTCAAATAAATCCTCAGTGTGTTGGTGCAACAGAAGCTTGAAGTTTTCCAATTTTTAAGGGCATTCATCTGTAGAATATTAATAGTTCTCATATGACACACACTTTTTCTTAGTGGGCAGCATTTCTCACTAAATTAGTGTATGGCTCATTGTATCTTACATGGACTTCTGCATCTATGAATGTGTGCCTCGGATTACGCAGACATTCATATAGGTTTAGATAATAGGCATCAGCTGATAAAGCCCATTTTTCTAGTTGAAACCATTACTACACTTACTATGGTCTGTCAGTCAGTCTGTGTGTTGCATTGAGCTCTGTCCAGGTGTAGTTTATTTGGAAACTTTGAAAGAGCAAAAACAAACAATATTTGGCTCTACTGTGTCTGAAATTGCTATTAATTTCTTATTAATAGAACTGTTGTTTAAAAGCAATGTGTTGGACTGAATATCGGCACAGCTGTGATTAGCTCATGCCTATGGCTGAATCACAGCCATGCTGATATTCAGTGTAACAGCACTCTTGTTCTTGCAATGTTTCTTAATATTTTTTCCAATTGCGAAGTCCTTATATGTAAATCAGATGTGGTTGGATTTTTTTTTTGTTGTTGTTAATACCATTTTTGCATCTCCACTGTCTCCTCAGAGCACAAGGACACAGAAGAGAAAAAAGGCAGTGGAAAGGGCTCAAGTGATGAACGGCCCAGTGAGCCCTCAAAGTCCGAGCCTATGGAGGTAGAGCCTCCTAAAGCAGAGCTGAACGGCACCACTGAAGACCTCCATTCTGAAGGTGACACTCAGTCCAATTAAAACTGATCTGATAGGACCTCAGATCAGCTCCAGGTAAGTGCACTCTCCCCGACCAGCTTAGCTCTTTCCCCCCTCCCTTTCCCCCTTTTCTTTCAGTTATGTCTGTGATTTTTCTTCCTGTTTTTTAATAGTGCATCGTAAGTATGCACTGAAGATGGAACTAGAGGCTGAAACAGAAGAAGGTAGAATGAAACATACCCAGAGGGAAAAGCCAGTGTAGTCCTGAAAAACATGCCTGGAGGTACCTTGTTTTGTATCGGTCATACATATGTCTTTTAGACAAGTTCTCTTCCAAATTTACGTTTTTTTCCCTCCTCTACCTGTACTACCTCACCTGTTAACTCCTTGCTCACAGTAAGAGTATACTGTGGTATTTCATTAATTCGTTCACTGAACATACATACATACATACATACAACTATGTGCCTATGTATGCAACATATATAAGCACGCAGCAGTTTTAGCTCTATCTGTATTGTCTTTTGAGGTGTTCACAGAAGGAGCTTTTTTTGATCCATGAAAACTGCCGTCAGTGTTGATTCTGTTCTTCAGTTTGATGGATGTGTGCTTCCTTGCCTTGCACTTTAATGCAGTCTGTTCTTAAAGTCGAGAGCCGATAGCATTGGGATGGTGGAAGTGTAGGGTTAATGAATTATTGCAGCTGACTTCCATACCTCACACAGCGTTGGTGTTGTGAGCGACCACATGAAAAGCCAAATTAAAAATCAAGGATACTGTCAAACTGTGCAGGTACTCACCCAAGGTACTCCTTTCTCTACCCACATCCATTTGAATGCTGTTACCTGTGAACGTGTTTCAGAGCTTGATGTTCTTGGTTTCTTTTGATAATTTTTATTTCTTTCTTTATTAAATATGCTTAAGATTGTCAGATTTTGTTCTTTTCTCTTGGTTTTTAAATCCTAATCACATGTGAAAGGAGGACTAAAAATGTTGGGATTTACAGATGAACCCGGTTGATATCCCAGAGTCGACGTTATTAGAGCCTAATCGCCTGTGCCTGCTTTTCAGATCAATTAGATTTTCCTTTCATGTGTTTTGAGCTTTTTGTTACTTTGGTTATCTGTTCAATTGTTGAATCTGCACTAGTTCCATAATACATTTCAATACAAATTTGATCTAAGCAACTTGATCAGCAGGTCATCTTTCTTTTTTTTGTGGCAATCACAGTTTAGTGCACCTGCTTCCCCTTGTTTTGAGTACAGAGAATGGTAATCTATATAGACGAGGGGATATCAAGCGGGTTACTCTTTCAGGGCAAAATAAAAAAGGGGGAGGGGGGGTGTCCATAAAACTTTCATGGTTCCAAGGTTTTGTTTGTGTGCTTTCTCCTAATCCCTTGTTCAAATGGAGTCAATAATTTTTGCCATGTTGGTCAAAGTACAGCAAAGTCCAAAGTAATTAGTCAGGAAGAAAGGGTGGAAATACTGAAATGTCTATACATCAGTCAAAAGTGTCTTAACTGTACTGTTCACTGTTTGATTGGCTAAAAGCTAAAGTGATAAACTACTGTTTGTCTTTGTAGCTAATGCTGTAACAATACAAAAGCTAAAGCAAAGTGTCCATGAACATACAGAAGTTTTTATTTTTCCTATTTTTGTGTATAGTAAATGACTATTTTTCTTTGAGCAAATGGGATTTCAACTACTAATTGACTCTCTTTGACTATTTGTGCACATCAGGCTATGCTGGAACAGCTGGGTGAAGAAGACATGAAGACCTCCAAATTTTTGCCATGCATACTCCGCTGCTTAAAACAAGGTGAACCAGATGTAGTGGCCTAATTAGGATAAAATATAAGGAAAACATGTACAAATTGTTCTGTTGCCCTTTTACAGTTGTTTCACAGGACCTTATTTTACTCCATTTGTTTTTCTTCAGACTTCACTGTTATGAGCTTAAAAGCCTTTACTTGCGCAAAAAGGGCCAATATAATTTTTGTTAATATCCACTCAGTGAACCTGTATCATATTTGCTTTGCACAGTTGGGTCTCACTTCATGTTTTAGAATTTGAAGACCAGTTCTGGAGAGTAATGTACAGTGTTTGAACGGAGACCCTGAATGGGCTCTCTGTTGCTTAACTTTCTTCCCTTTCTGTAAGCTTATATCCCAAATGTACGATCAATTTTAGTTTAGGAAAAACTGGATTTTCCGTTTGTTTGATTTTGATTTTTAAAAAGCTGTATTTGTCTTCAATAAAAAGTCGAAATGAATTCACTGCAAGGTGTCAAGTGTTGATTGTGTTCTATGAGTCTTTCAGGCATAAGTATTGTCCTGTAACCTGATTGTTCAGTTTAGATTGACTGGTGTACCTGCATGAAATCAGCAGTTAATTACATTTTACTAAGAAAACAAGTTTCTTGTTTATTCATATTTTAACTGGGATCACGATTTCTGCCTCCTATGATTAATTAAGCATAATCTTCTGTGATATTGATGTTCGCAATCAGAAAACATCAGCTCAACAGGTAAGGTTGCAAATTGTTCATACTTATGTGATTTTAAACTAAATTACAATCAAAAGTAATTCTTTGCCTCGGTTGACCAATCACGCTCTTATTGGAAGTTCGATACTGACTAATCCATGTCTCATTACTCGTGTGAAATGTAGACTGGAAATGGAGAGAGAAATTTTGCACCGTTTAATATTTCTCTTGTGGTCGAGTAGAAGCACGGAACTGTACCTGAGCCTGACCATTCATTATATTGACCTCGAGTTTGAAATGTGCAAATGTAACTTACTGTATTTCTGGTTTGTTTATAACATTTTATTGAGTTGTCTGTAATAAAAATCTAATTCAATAAACATGCTGAAGTGAAATTTTAAAATGTTCTTAACTCATATTAATCGTGATTAAAATGTTGAGCAAAATAACCGGAATTATCATATTAGTCGTTATTATGCAGCCCTAGGTCTTTTTAACAGTATTGGCTTCTGCCCTGTAGTCTTTTTAACCCATAGCATTTTATCATCAGAATTGTAATTTTCCCTCAATTTCGAAACCTCAGTTAAGTTGGTCTTCTGATTCTGGATTGAACTCCCTCTTTTTTTTAACCCCCACAAATCATTATCCTTAATTAAGCAAATAATGAAATTATATATATATATATAATTATTATTATTTTAATGTAACTTTTTTAATGATCTGTCAACCAAATGAACCTCTATGGTTATGGCATTGCAAGACAGATGAAATTGTCTTGGTCTTGCCAGTAGATGGTGTACTTTACATGTGACTTTACAGACGTCTTTCTGTTGAGGAGGAAAACACCAACTACTGATCTTGGTACTCTCTTCGAATGAATATAATTTGTCCTTAATTATGACTAAATGAAGAATGCTATTTGTTGCATTGTTTCCCGCCCAGGTCAAAGGATATCCTTTCCCACCCTTCCCTTTTCCCCGAAACAGCCCAGATTCCACTGTTCGGAAACGGACACTGTGTGCTAGTCACTGCATATTCTTAAAAACCTTATTAATCGTTCACCTGGCCTCTAAAAGTGCATGACGTCTCCGTTCATCCAACTTTATGTACATTCATTAACACCGGTCTGGCCCCGCCCCGTCCTGTTTGGGCGTCATGACGTCATGGTGCGAGCGCGCTGCTGAAGCTGTTCACGCGACTTTTCAAACGCGCTCACAGAGACGCTTCACTTTTCAACGGACAGCTTGGAGACTTCACTTCTCTCACTGACTTCAGGGTTTCACTCACCTTGTCTTGTTTTTCCTCGTCATTCTTCTGCTTTGGACATTATTTTTTTCCTCTCGTGGACTGAATATTTGTTCGTGAGTTCAAAGAAGTCCTTTCCAATAATGTAGGTAGTCCGTGAGGAAACATCTTGAATTTTCGAGTCGAAATGGAAAATGTCAAAGCGGAGCACCGCGGTGTGAATCTTCAAAAGAGCGGATCTTAACGTGCGTTTATCAAAAAAAAAAAAAAAAAAAAAAAAAAACAAAATCATTATTGCACCTCAAAACATTCAGTTTTCACCACAGCTGTTGAACGAGGATCCAGCCGTGAGGGGAAAATGATCTCTGAAGAGCGAAGCAACCAGTTTAACAAGCAAGCAATCGGGTTTCCTATGGGATTATTAATCCGGTCCCCGAAAAAACGGCTCGCGACGTTGGGGAGGAAGCCCAGTAATGGCTCTCTACAGTAAGTCATGGTTTTAAATAGTAAAAAGCGAAGCAGACGGCTTTCAAAAGTTCCTAAAGTCTTCCTATCAATGGTGGATAAATAGAAACATCAGAAGGCAGAATGAGAGATGTCTATAATGCTGAGTAAGGCATCTATAAACAACAACACTGCAGAGTTAAACACTTCTTTTAACTACAAAACAGTTCAAGAACTTCAGCTCATTGTGTTCTGTTAGAAGAGGAAACATCTCTTGGATTCTGGCCCTCCTTGACTTTTAAAAAAATTGTTAGTGTATTTATATAGTGCTTTTAATTTTGTACATTGTCACAAAGCAACTTTACACACATCTAGATCTAGTTTTGGGTTTAGATTCATCCCTAATGAGCAAGCCTGAGGTGATGGTAGCAAGGAAAAACTTCCTGAGAGGACAGGAAGAAACCTTGAGAGGAACCCGACTCAGAAAGGATCCGATCGGCTTCAAGATGAAACCGGATAATGCGATTACGAATTGTTGCTCTTCTACAACCACATACTATAGAGTTAAGCAGTGCTGTGTTTGAAAGATCTTCAGTGTAAGCATCAGGGTCATTCCTTTGATTTCAATGGTGCGATATTTATAATATCCAGGTGAGGTTATCCACTTTATGATGGATGAGATTTGAGCACAGTTTTAAGCAAGTGTAATCGACTGTCCATCGAGAGCCAGACTAATCACTTTTAAGATTGAAAGTGGTTATGAAGTTGCTTGTTTAGTATACACCTTTTCCAGATATTTCTGATGAAAGAACGAATGGTTTTACAAATGTCTCAGCATTTTCTTCATCACATGATCTACTCCGATTATGTGACAAATATGTCGACTAATTCTGTGAATACAAAGATTAGTGAAGTCAAATATTTCCGACCAGTAATTGTTTTTCGCATATTTTTTATAAACATTTTATGTTAAAGCTCTTTGCCCAAGTTCTTTGCTTATTTGTTTAATATTTTCACCATAGATTTGCAGAAAGCTAAACTGTACATGCTTTATATGGGGGGGGTACATTTCATGCAAAAACAAAGTGCTCTTTGAAGGATCCTGGTTCCAAGGAATCTGTCTTTGGTTCACTGTCTTTGGAATGCTTCTAAATAAATGCTGTACTTATTTTCCTGTCGATGGAGGCTGTGGAGATGAGCATAGCAGTGGCAAGCCTTAAAGGTTATCCTTCTGCCTCACTTGGGTTTTTAGATCCAACACATCTGAATGCACGACTCGATCTGCTGAGAGTGCTGTTGTCAGGCAGCCAGCCAGAAGTAAAATCCGCCGCCACAACAACAAGCTGGCCACAGCGTTTAACCGGAGTCCACTTCTGCGGGACAGCAGACCCGGACGCCTTGAGGGAAATCTGGAGTCGAACGATGACCCCTCTGAGATGTCCAGTCAACTGTCTGCCCCAGGGATCTTAAAGATATTTGGCAGTGACATCTGCCAGGGGGCTAATTACAAGAGTGTGCTGGCCACGAATCACTCCAGCGCCAGGGAGCTGGTTAAAGAGGCCCTGGAAAGGTAATCAGTTCTATCCTTTTATACATAACTGATTACAAAAAAAAGAATGGCATGGTGGGTAGCTTTAACATTACACAGCTTCAAAGTCCCTAGATTGACCCTGAGCTTGGGTTAATGTCTCTGTGGAGTTTTGCATGTTCTCCCCATGGCCATGTGGGTTTACTACGGGTTCCTCGCACGTATATACCATGCAACGGACTAGTGTCTCACCCAAAGTGTATTCCAATCTTGCGCCCAGAATAGGGCTCCTTATCCAGTGTGTCCTGTCCCAGGAAAAAGAGAGAACTGAAGATGAATGAATAGAATACATATATTAACTTTTAGCTGAATTTTTGCTTTTTTTTCCTCTATTGTGTATTCTGTGTCACAAGTGAGTTTACTTTTTTTTTCAGATACTGCCTTGAAAAGGAAGATCCAGATGCATATGTCCTCTGTGATGTAATTGGGCGTACTGGGATAGCCCACCAGTGGCAGACAGAGTGCCTTCGGGTCATTGGTGACAATGAGAAACCCCTCATACTACAGTCCCTTTGGAAACCCAAAGAAGGATTCTGCAGAAGGTTTGAGATCCACAAAAGAACAAATATTGAAGATCGTAATGCTAAAGACAGAGACACAATCACTGCAGGTATTGTAATCCACCAGAAATGCACTGCTGTTTTCTTTCTTATGGTTAGAGTTTATCCTGGGGTTAGGCATTGCTATATGTATTTCATCACTTTATTCATTTGGCAGATGCATTTATATAAAGCAAATTACAAAAGAGGCAGAAACAATTCTGAGTAAATTAGGGTTAAGAATCATCAGTGACCCTGTGCCTAATGACCATGTCCTATGACCGAGAGCCTCTTTGCTACCACTTCTATGCTTGTTCATTTTTGAGCAACTCGTGCATCTTTCCATTCTGACTGTAACAGTTAATGAATGGATATTCAGTTAGCCTCAAGGAGAGGGAAAATAAGCACTTTTAGTTCCGTATAATCCAGTTTTATTTCTCACTGCATTCCTCCTGTCTGTATCAGTGCACATTTTATTGTTTGACAGACATATTGTGTGGAAATAATGACTAAAAAACACAGCAAAAGATTTAAAGGATGTCCGCTCAATATTTGACACGTCATACAGTAATATCACACACGTTAAAATTTTAATTTTGTGAAAGTTATAACTGCCACTGGGTTTAAAAGGCTACCACTAATATTTTTGAAGATCTCAGTGGATAATAATAGTACATGTTTATAGTAATGCATGTTTATAATAATCCAATGGCCAGTACAGATATTTGCACAATTTATTATCTAAACCAATACATTTTCAAGTGTTTCAGATGGGTCGCTATGTACCACACATGCAGAATCACTTCTGATGCGAAATAAGCTTAATCTGCACATTAGTCGTACCTGAATTCTGTCCATTGTAATCTAATCCTTTAAATGGTGACGTTAATGCAGTACCAGTAACCCAGCCATCCATCCATCTTCAACCGCTTACTCCTTTTCAGGGACCCAGTTACTGAAAATGTATTATGTGAGTATTATCATGATGCTCTTGGAAACAGAATATTGCCTGATGTGGCTTCTCATTTTCATATATTCTCACTGACTTCCTCTGGATGTAGAGAATACCAAATATTTAAGTAACAATTTCAGTGTTTGAATTTGATTTCATTATTCAAATATCGATGCACATCCCTAGACTTAAGGGGAAAGAGTGGTCAGAGTGGTTTTGCTTAGAAGTATTTTATTGGTATAGATGCAGATATTTCAGCCTGGGCTTTCCCATTGTGCCTGAACACCAAGAACGTGTGTAGTGCCTGCTTGTTTTCCTTTCCATCTGAGCTTGTTTCCTGTACTCTGGAGAATGTTTGTACCCGTTGACTTTGGCACAGTACTCAGGGTTTTTTCTAGGCTCCCTGGTAGAGCAGGGACCAGGGAGACAGAGTCTGTCACCACCGGCTCTGCTCACAACAATGTGGACAGACGCCCATTTCCACGGCTGATAACGCCCTCGGTGTGAAAGCATGGCCTCTGAACATTCCATTGTGCTTAATGGCCCCAGGGTTATGCTGAATGGTGTTTGTGTTGGGTCAATCCTATTCACACGTGGATTGTATTAGGTGGAAGTGAACAGGTCTTTTATGAATTTCCTGCATTCTCTCACTCTTGCTGGCATTAATGGTGTTGAGGGTTTCTAAAACATATTAATGCTATAAAGGCGCTTCAGGTTGATTTCCTCATATTATCCTGGCCAGGCTGATATGTTCGTTATAACCAGGATTTCATCAAACACAACAATAATAGAGTAAAAGAATTTTTCAAGATTTCTTTTATATCTGATCATGTTCTACCAGTTTCTGCCTAAAACCTCTACTTTGTCTAAAATAATTTAGACATAATTTATCATTAGTGATTTTCTTCACAGTGTTGGAAAGGAGATCCAATACCATGGAACTAATCTTTTCTCGACCTTTCTGCCATGCATGTCTTCAGACCTCAATGCCCAAGTCCGGAAGCTACAGAAAGTCCATTCAAGGGTCACTTCACTCTTTGTGGATGAAAGCAGTTTGGGTGTGGACGGCATTGGTATCTGGAGGAGTTTGAGTGAGATGGACCTCTCTGCCATGAGTAAGGAGGCCTGCAGGGCTAATAAAGGAGGTGCTCTTCAGGAGGATCCAGAGGCCGTATCTGACTTGGAGGGACGCTGCCTCATCACTGAGAAGGAAGAGACGGAGAGCAGTGATGACAACACCACACACTATTCCATCCACCCGCCCTTCGATTTCCCCTACTTTCTTCTCCTTCAAGGTTACAGCCACAGACAAGTAAGCTTCCATCATCACATTTTTGTAAACCATATTTTGCTCCATGTCCTCTATGCATACAGTTTGATGGACACTATTCAGAGGTTTGTTCCATCAGGTTGTGATTTTTGCACACAAGCCTAGTGAATGTTTTCTATCACCATGAACACTTGAACCAAAATGAAGATTTGGACCATGGTATCAAACACTTTCAGATTAATTTAGATGGAATGGGAAAATTTGCCCTGAATGATTTGCATATTAACCTTTATAATTGTGATTTTCAACGACGTCCAATATTTATTTTGAAATTAATTTCTTCCGAGTTCACTTTTTTTGTTGTTTATACTTCTTTCATTGACGTTCTTTATACTTTACACATAATGCTGTTAACTACTTCCTGATAGTGGCGCCAGTAGGATTTATCCGATGCTTCTCTGCTTAGAGAATCCATGCAATAATAAATTAGTCCTTTAGTCTTTCCAGCTCTCTCACCTAATTGTCTATAAATTCTGCTCAAACATATCAGCTTCCAAAACTTCAGCTTTGATGCAAATACCACCATTTCCATCCTTGTACTTGTCATCTCTTTGATCGCTAAGTAGCCAAGCCGATTCTGTGAGATTACTCGTCACATCTGCACCATATGCTGCACTGCATTCATTGCATATGAGTCCACTGTTTGCTGCCTCCACAACGTCTATGCTGGATTTCACATTAATATGTTGCTGGAAAATGGTGAATGAGAAAAGCTCTTGCTCTTTTGTTTTCAAGAGCTAACAGCATATTTTTCTCCTATTAAATGCCACGGTAACCGTTCTAGCAGTGTCCTCCTATCTTCTAATGGGAATAATGAAAATATAGCACCAACCAGTGAATTAGTGCCAGAATTGCAATATAAACAAATATAATGTGTTTCAGGGAGGATTTGGCCTTTAATTAGGTAAGGAGCATCTTCCAGAGACTGAGAGAATGTGTTGCTTTGCTTGTATGACTGACCCAGGAGAGGGAGTGCCACATGTGATGTCTGAATAAACTGAGCCAAACAGCAAATCTGAAAGGAACGCAGATGATCTTTAGGCCTCCTGGGTTTCACCCATCACTCAGGGGTGGGAAGCTCAGCTTGAGTCACAATAGCCCCTGCCAAATTTCAGTTTATACACAAAGCTAGTTGACTTGTGGCGGAACTCATGACGAGAATGGTCTGTACGTGTTGGATCTTGTGCCAAGAGCTAACAGATTACAGGTTTCCCGAAGAATGAATAATAAAGCACCTGCACAAACACATTTTTTCCCATTGCAAGCCAGTATACAGTACACCATTACTTCCTCTTTGTTGCTTAAACAGTAAAAAAGCAAGATTATCTTCATACTATAACCTTAACCATCTTTGTGGGTGCGATTAATTTGTTTTCTGAACTTTCCAGACTGTAACCAAGCCCACTTCCATGAGAGAGAAACTGTCACTGCACTGTTTGTTCTTCACTCTGTATTCTGCTGAGTATGTGAAGCAGTGTGTGGGCATGCAAGTGTTCTTGCATAGGTTGATATGGGTGCACATTGACTGGGAAACACAGCCTGGCCAGAGTTACTTTTTAACACCAAACTTATTGGTGATGTATTCACGCCTGCCGCAGTGTGTTTGTTTGACCTTGCTGAATTCGTTATGTTATGATTTTGTCCATGTGTGCGCTGTCTGAAGGCTGATCTTACTGTAAACAAGAGTTAACATTCCAGAAAGATGAGACCACACTCCTACCTGTAATTTTGTTGCATGTAGTGCCTGTCCTAGTGTACTTAAACTGGGGTCAGCCGAGGCAAAATAAATCTTAATTGGTATAAACACTTTAAGCTACATAAGAGTACTTAAGTGTCACACTTGTGTATTTGTTTAGTCCCTATTTCTGTAGTTTTCATATGCTACTGGTTCCATTTTCACAGGAAAATGAATACTTCTGGTTATATATGGTTCTCAGGAAAATGTTGCTTTAAATTAAAGGAGTGATCAGGGTTTTTTTCACATTCTAATAAAAAATGAAACATCAGTTGAGAAGAATAGTATAGGTGAAAAGATCTGTAAATGGTATAAAGAACAAATCATGTGGATTACTAACATCCAACCTGTTGGGTTGAGGAAGCATTGCTACTTGCTTGTGAATTTTAAATTGCCTGTCAGTTTACAGTACGTCCCTTCTTGATGATCTCCATTTCTAAGGAATACTAAAAGGTCTGGGGCACTGTGAGATCATTTTTAAACAGTGTTCTGTTGATTTTGTTGTTTTAAAATCCATTGGCAATGGATATATAACATTATCGGTGCTAGTTAAATGGTTGTAACGATGTAGCTTGATACATTTAAAGATGTTCATCATGATCTATTTTTAAGCCACTTTACGTAGTTTTGTTTAAAATTCTTGTGTATCTGGTTTTCTCCAGGACTTTGTGATCTACCTGATGAGTGGGAACAGCTGTGTGTTTGGCTACTGTGCTGGGCATGATGAGGATGGAGAGCAGGTGAAGGTGGATGTGGTGCTCTATGCCCCTGATGTGCTCCCCCAACACTGCTGCGTGCGGCACCTGGATGTTCCCAGAACCCAAACTGAGGGCAGCTGGAGAACTCCAATGCTATTAAAACCTCTCTATGGAGCCTCCGTGACTCAAAACGGTGTGCAGTTAAAGGGCGAAGCTGAACTCTTTCCAGGTGACCTAATAGGCTTGGGCCAGCATTACCTCTTCATGTTTAAGGACCCCACAGCACCTGACATCCAACGCATACCTACCTGGCTGGCCAGCTTTTGTCCCACAGCTTCAGCCTTACTCTGTAATACCTGTGGTTCCTCTGTAAGAAGGCACAGGACCTGCTGGACAGACCCAGACGAGAGGGTGCTTTCTCTTACCTACGAACTGCACCAAGAGGACCAGGTGCTGGAGAAGATCCTCACCATGGTGAACCCTGGAGGACTGGAGCCCAAACTAGTTCCAGCCTTCCTGCTCTGTTTGTGCATTCAGCATTCAGCTGCTAGCTGGGAGATGACGAACTTCCGCAAACTGTTGCTGCAAATCACAAACCAGATCCAGCTTGCCATGTGGGTGAGTGTGAATTTAGAAAGTATAGGAAAAATCACAAATCTCACTATATCTTATACATGGCATTTGTTCACTTTGTATTGTAAGTGCTAGGTTCATGTTCTTGCTGCTTTTTCTTGGTTTAGAACTCACTCGGTTATGAGTTTAATAAAGTCTTTGAAGCTTTGCTTTCCTTTTCCCTCACAGGAGAGGACAAAGGAGCTTGCAGTGCTTCAGCCAGACAAGTGAGAGCCTTTCTTTTTTCGACATAATTTGTTTCTTTTTAATCATTGCTAGAGCCACATCCCAGCTTTCAAAACATATTGAGAGAGTGTGCCCCAGTAATAAATCAGTCTGCCACAGAGTTTGAATCATTTCCCTCCATGTTGCAGCTGAAGTGAAAAGATTAATAGCTCAAATGGAAGCAGAGGAGAAGCGACATATATATGTGTGTGTGTATATATTATATATACACACATACACACGTTTTATATATATGTGGGTGTGTGTATGTATATATGTATGTGTGTATATATATGTGTGTGTGTGTGTGTGTGTGTGTGTGTGTGTGTGTGTGTGTGTGTGTGTGTGTATATATATATATACACACATACACACGTTTTATATATATGTGGGTGTGTGTATGTATATATGTATGTGTGTATATATATGTGTGC
>JAFFST010001026.1:5021-15048 GCA_022414735.1 Noturus placidus | reverse complement strand
TTGTTTAAATTGGTTTGATGTTCCGAAACACTTAAGTGTGACAAACATGCAAAGGAACAGGAAATGAGGAAGGGGCAAACACTTTTTCACACCACTGTAAGTTAGTTGTATGTGAGCAAACAAGAGTGTCTGGTCGATTACAGGTAAGTAATCGAACATTTGACACTCTATGTATAAATATAACGACTTGTTGTAATTGAACAAGAAATTGGTGTTTCCTCTCTGTACTCTCTCATTCTCTTTCACAATAAATGAACAAAAAGTACAAAAGATCACATAATACTTTCTAAAGTGCTGATTTTCATTTCACTTTTTTATTGTTCTGTGTGTCTGTATGTAGACCTCTTGGATGTCGCTTAGAGCCGAGTTCCCTCACCTCAATCCAGCACAACTTCACCATATGCTGAGAGAATACAACTCCAGCAGGGCCTGTCCCTCTAGCTGGACCCCATCCCCAGAAGATGCAGAATCTGCCCTCCAAACATGTGAGTCCAACAAAACACACACACAGACCTCAATGTGGTTGGAATGAGCATCTACAAGTGCCAACAAACAGAATCCTATTTCCCCTGTGCTTTGCTCACTCACTCCTTCTGCCATGTGATTGTTCTTCCCATTGGCTGACTGACAAGTTAACTCCAAGTCTGTCATTGTACTGTGGGGTGGCACTCTAGGCGCTCTGATGTACCTCTCAGTTAGTCTTTAATTGCAATGTTATTTTTGTATGTTGGCATTTTGTTAGAGAAACTGCATTATTTTCATTGGTTGCAGCAGTCCTTGTCCCTTGTGTAAAAATTTGGCTTATAGAGAAAAGCTTACTTAGAGGTATTGATTATTTTAAATATGTGGTATATATTTAAATATGTTCATAAAGGGGTCATGAAATCCTAACTAGCGACAGACTACAATTTAGCTATAGCTTGAAGCCTTGTGTCCATTACATATTTAACATGTGTGTAAATGTATATTACAATCATTATAATTCAATTACATAATATTGACTATATTGACAATCTTTAATTGGATATAATCATCTTTTCTAGCTGAAATTCTGGAGAGCTTTGACAATCATCCTCCACTTATCCTACCCAACAGCAGCTTTCACCTAGAGCTAGGGAAGACCATCACAGAGCCCGCTTTCTTGTCCCAACTTATGTGCCTGCAGGAATTCATCCACAGCCTCCCTGTCAACCAGATAAAAAATGAACTACAACCATTGCAGGTACCTCTCGTAACCACCCTTCTTGCTTTCTATAAAATTCAATTTATGATTTTGTTTGCTCACTGTAATGAGTGTGCCATTCCCATTTGTTTGCTTCAATTAGGACAACAGCACTGATGTGATGGAAGCTAAACAAATAGTATCTTCCCCATCCTGCTCAGAACTGGAGTGCCTTGGGTCCATCAAAGCCACCAATCCAACCATTCAATGTGGTTATATAGCAGAGCAACAGCAGTACTTGTCTGCCTCACCTACTCCGCTCAGGGGATTCCACAATACTCTAGGTTCCTATGAAAAACTCTTGTCTCAGAAACTGAAGAGCCTGGAGCTCCAGAACAGCCTGCCTGGGGAAACGGACCTGTGCTCACACAAAAGCCTGGCCTTGGACCCATCCTGCCTACTCACCCCACCCAACACACCCCAAGGCCTGGAGCTCTCTGAACTTGAGGCCAGTCTACAAGAAGAGGCAATACAAAACGCCAAAGGTAACCGATTATCTGAGGGGATTTATAAACCGAAGTTGTACACAACTTATTCCATGCACAGGGCTCTTATCCTATGCGTTAGAAGACTAGCACTCCCAGCAGCTTCTCAAATCCATGACCTACAGCTGGAGGGCAGGAGTACTACAGCAGGAAAACATGAGCAAGCACTTGAATTCAGGCCTGAGCTGAGTGAATAGTTCATAGAAATGACTTGAAGAAGCATCTCTCAAACTTTCCAAGCTGGGCTGGAAAGAGAATGCCTGAGGCATGTTCTCTCTGTGGGGTGTTCTTCATGTTCAAAGGATGGGCCGTCTCCTCCCCAGGTCTATTGTTTTTGGCAGCCAGAGTAGTGAGGTCATGCTGGTATGCAGGGGATGGATGGGAAATATGGGGTATTGTGTGCTCTGGCTCTGATTGGTGTTATTATTAAGAAAGCAAAGAGCATGAGGAATGAGCCCAATTAGCTCTTGTCACCATGGGTTGAGCGCCTCCACCTCTATGATTCCGTAAATTCAGTCACATTAAAGAAGGACAGTGTGCAGATGAAGTTCCTAAACAGACCTTTCTGGTCCATGGTATTTGGAATAAATACATCTGGTACAGCTGTTCTTGTAATTATATTTTTAAGAGTGTACCTATATTTAATAGATTATACAGAATTGTTCCTTCACTTCAGTGAAGCTCAGGCTAAACTTTTCAGCAGGTAATGAAAAGACAATATAATAGGCTTTTTTCACAACACACATTTCAGCATTTCCGGTCTCTTCAGCACATGACTAATGGGGATTAATCTTTAATGCATGCTCATGGGCAGTTTAAGCTTTAAGTCGTGTATGGAGAAAGTATGCATCCGTAATCTTTCACAAAGAATTATTGTTCAAATACTGTACTGTACTAATTGCCTTTATTATTTAATCTGCTATTCATGTCTTTGCTGCTCTTTATGGATTGACCTCCTCCTGGATTCCTCATACTGTCCTAGTCACCTGTTTAACACCAGTGCATTTCCTTGCTAACACATTAAAGCTATTTTGGTAGCGATGTTAATCTTATAATATGTTAATGGGGCGGCTGTGGCTCAGTCGGTAGAGCGGGTTGTCCACTAATCCACCAACCGTGGGGTTGGCGGTTCGAATCCCGGCCCGGGTGATCCCATGCCGAAGTGTCCTTGGGCAAGACACTGAACCCTAAGTTGCCCCCAATGGCAAGCTAGCACCCTGCATGGCAGCTCTGCTACCATTGGTGTGTGAATGTGGTCTCATTAGTAAGTCGCTTGTAAATGTAAAAATGATATTTCTGTAAAGCTGCTTTGAGACAATGTACCATTGTAAAAAGCGCTATACAAATTGATAAATTATAATATGGTGTAAGATCTACAGAGAGGTGGTGATGTCAGGAGAGAAAAGAGCAGAGGATGAAGCATCATGGGAATTTACAGTCGAGTTGCTGCGTGGAATCTTAATCGGGACAGCCATTGTTTGGGATCCTGGTCTGGGGTGTGTACAGTTTTAGGATGTGGGGGTGTTACTGTTGCTGCTGTACTGTTGTTGTGATGATTGCGATGGGGGAGGCACATCAGACTCACAGTGGTGCATCCAGAGGAAGAGCAGTTTCATGCTCCCATGCTCTTGCTTGTCTAGTCCATTCAGCATGTGATTAATGCCTTGATGCTTGAAGACTATAGAAATGATTACCGAACATATTGGGCTCAATTTTAATAAATGATGAACATTTTTTATAAAAAATGCAAAAAAGAAAGATGAGAATTTTCTTTACTGCAGTCTGTCAACTCTAAATAGAACTTTAATGAAAATAGCGCTAAATTATATTTCAGCTTAGTCTCTTGACAGAAATGAAAGGCCTTCATTTTTAATCAAAGGATTAAATTAATACATTAAAATTACCGTCTGTGCATAGCCACTTAAAAGTCCGACAACATGAAGGAATTGTAACATAGCGATTTGTGATCATGTTACTGTGTAGAGAATGGTCTTGGAGGAAACGAAGATGGGATGAGAGAAATGGAAGAGGATGAGGACGAGCGAGATGAGGTGTTCACAGTAGAAGTGTCAAGAGGACCTCATGGCCTCGGCCTAGCTCTGGTGGATGGACTGGTGAGAAAAAAAGTTTTTGTTTTACTTTGTCTTCTTTAAACCCCATCCTCTTTAGCTATATCTTCTACTTTATGACTTTTATAACATCTTCTCCAGCAGCTAATTTTTTGTTGTTGTTTTGGTTCTGTATTTTATATTTAATTATAGATAAAAGACTTGGTTGATTGTATTGACTGTCAGTGAATTGTGAAGGAATTACAGCTTAAAGCAGGCTTAAGGCTAGTAAATGAATCTATAATAATGGAAATTACAGTCTGACACATACTGAAAACTTACTACAGATAACTAAAAGGGAAAAAAAAAATCCTGAAATAGACAGGAACTAAAACCGGTTGCATTACAGACCAGACCAGGGGATACCCAGAGTCACTGATTTAAAATCATTTTAAATTGTTAGAAATTTGCAACCAAATATACAAAGTGACGATTGTATGTGATTGCGTTAATTTCTTCATGAATACAAATGATAGAAATACTCCTGCACTGAAGCTGACCTTCTCTACGGTAACATCTTTGTGTAAAATAAAATGTGCTGGATTCCTGAAAATAACAACTACTGGTTCGTCTAAATACTTCTAAATTGCATTGTATGTCATTGATTCCCATGTACATAGTTGTTTCTGCCACCATGAACGTGGACATAAATCAAAGCTTATGGCTGAAAATTTTTGTTCACTTCCCAAATATAGCTTTGATGTCCTGGCAGGATAATCTTACTGTTATAAGATATTTTTAATGGGCTGGTACTATGAGTAACCTTATCCTATAATCTGATTACATTCATGTGAGAAAAAAATTGTCATAAACTCTTTATGACTAAACATTTTGCTTCCCAGTGATCAGCTTTGTCAGGTTCTTGTTTTTTTTAGGTGAAGGATAAGTAATCCCCCCTCCCCTTTGTATTTGAACTCTTTGCATGACTGGCTTTAGATTTAATGGCTCCAAAACTTGGCCGCTCAGCAGCTGTTGCGCCTAAAAATAATTGTTTACTTCGTTAGGCCACTATAGTAATCCCTTATGTATGGGTGAGGGCTGCAATGCTTACCCACTTTGCTTGAGATTGCTAATGATTGAGGTGGCATAGAGTTGTGGGGTGGGGGTCAGGCTTTAAAGGAAATTGCTCAGTAGGTGGTAAATTGCTTTGTTTTGACCTTGCCAAGAATATTTTTAAATTACTAATGCTGGCTACATTGAGAGCCTGAGGTGGTCCCCTGTTTTTCCTGGAATATCTAGTCATTAGGTGACACATGCAATATAATGGAGACAATGATGTGACCTGCTTACGAATCTTCTTTTAATTTGTTGCGACTTGTGAATGTGTTGTCTAATTCTAGAAATCTCCACTGGGGATGAATGGGATCTACATAAAGTCAGTGGTGCCAGGCTCGCCAGCTGCTCAGTGCCAGAAGCTCAGGCTTGGTGATCGTATCCTGGCTGTGAACGGAGTCAGTCTTGTAGGCATGGACTACCAGATGTGAGTGTGCGCTCAAATTTACTTACTCAGCCAACACTGGTTATTGGAAGCATCTTCACCAAACATTCTTGTAGCTTCAATCAAGACATCATTGTTGGACTGGCTTGTTCAGTCAGGACGATGCTTGCTCATGACCTATTCAGAAGCCTGTTAAAAAAAGACACCAGGTAATAGATAGAAAATACACACTAGGTTGCATAAAGTAGGCCACCAACATGATCAAGGAAGTACATGATAAAATTACCAATAAGTGCATATACAAGCTAGGTGTCCCAAATAACGTTGAAACTGATTATATATTCTCTGCATTACAGTTTGATCAGGTAAAAGGAAGATGATACAAGATGCATTCAAACTTGCATAAAATAAAAAAAAAAGCATTTTTATCATTATAACCCAGCAATATTAAATTAGTGGAAGAGTACTTACATATTCATACATATAAGTTAACTCAGAAATGCAACCACCACTGCCAGATCCAGGATCTGCTGCCAAACTAAACAGTCAGCATATGCGTAAATTAATGATTAACTCATGAAACTGAAGTAGATGCAAAGGAATTACATGGTCTAAGTAAAATAGTCTCACTCTTAATAAACCTTTATCTTATAACGATCATGTACATCCAGACCAAGCCAAGAGTCTTACATACATTACATAAGTAGATCATTAAAGGTAAGGAAGAATGTACATAAATATCCTTCATTCTTACATAATATACTCCCACACTGCAATTGACTATATGCCCATTACATCAATGTAAAATCTGCAGTTATACAAACATTTGAAACTGATGCAAAGACTTTAAAAGATATTCATCGTTGTCAAACTAACATGGAGTGGAAAAAAAGCGAAACTACAGGCATACATGTTAGCCTGAGGTTTCACCATTTCATAAAGCAGTTTCAGTAGCTCAGTTACCATGGTGTGAAATAACACTCATCCTCTGCATCTCTCTTTTTCTGTCCTAGTGGCAGGGAGATCATCCGGACATCAGGAGATTCTCTCCGGTTGCTAGTTGCCAAAACTGAAGCCAGAAGCAGTAGCAGGAGCTCCAGCACCAGATGCTAAAGCAGTGGGGGCCTGTCCTGTTTCTCCTGAGGGGTTTTCAGGACAAAGTACTGGACTATTGGTTCTTCCAGCACCAAAAACTGACTCTTTTCCAAGCTGCTGGTTGAAGTCCTCAGACTTGCTTTTTTTGTTTTATATAATAATCAAAGGTTTTACTGGAAGTATCAATGGAATAGTCATAACAAAAACAATACACAACTTTGCTGAAGACCAGGCCAAGTTTGGGATTTGGACTCACTGTGGGTAAAGATTTAATTATGTCAACGTGGGTACACAAAAAGCATACCAAATTATTTAAAACCAATGTTTAATGCAGTAATTTAATTCAGTATGCATCTGTTTGTCATCACCATTAAATGCAACACAATTCAGGTTTGTCTGAAAATGGCAGTGGCTCAGACTTTATCGTACATACGCAGACACATATATGCACATTATTACAGTAATATCAATGAAAAAGAAGGTTCTATTTTTGTTCAAAATATGTTAACCAAAGTCTGGCTTGTATCAAGTACTGCTTTTAATTTGTTCTGGTCAGAGTAAAGTATTTCTTTTGAATATGCTCAAAGCCATGGATCAAATTTCCAAGTCTCAGTCTGTTTCGCAGCAGGCATTAATGAGCATCATGTGATACATTCAATTGTATTTTTTTTTCTCAGTGCCAGAGAAACAGTGTTACATCAGGATTATTGATATTGTAGAAAAGTATTTGTTTGTGATATTTATATTATTTTCTATTCTATATAATATGTACATGTGAAATAAATATTGTTCATTTTTAAGGTGAATGAGTGGCTAATGTTTATAAACAGATTTGTTTTGCATTTATGTCTGCCATGTGGTTTAGTTCATAAAGTCCTGCATGCTGTTACAGTCTTGGAATGCAATTCCAGCAAATTCAGCCTATCATTTTTAACTTTGTGGATTGCTTACATTTGAGATTTTTTTTTTAAAAAGGCATGTTTGGGACAACACCCAGCTGTGCTAAACCTATTTAGCCCTGAGATGGTTTATGAATTAGACAGAAATAAAGTAATGGCCCACTGTAGGGTAAATGAGGAGTACAACTTTGGGCCGGGCCAGTGGAGATCTGGAAGAGAAATGTGCCAAGGGTGTGTCTCTCTATGCTGTACCATTTATAGAACCCTGAGGTTTCCACTGCAGCGCTCACGTTACACAACGTGGCTCTGATGTGTCACACTTCTGCAGAAGACGGCGATTAGACAGGCTGCCTCTTGGGTCTGAGCAGCCTGGTGGTTTGTAGTTAATATCGAGATACTCTGAGCCTATACAGATTCTGAAGACTGAGTGGAGCCTGCTTCGTCAGATTTCTATTTCTGACTAAAATAGAAAGCTCTTTTTTAGCAGTGCGTAGTTCGCCACCAGATTTCGGGACTGTCCAGACACTTGCATTTCTATTCTATCAACACCACCAAGTTTACTTCTAACCCACGAAAAGTGACTGCATCTTATTTGATATTTCCAAACAATATTGATAACTCGAGCAGTATTCTGATAATAAACAGTCCAGCACAGCAGATAAAGCAGCCTGATAACCAGGAAAGGAAAATCTGAAACAATTCATAAATTAATATTTGCGTTGCTGCTTCACAGCTTCAGGCTACCTGGTTCAATCCAGAACATGGCTTATTGTCTATGCTGAATTTCAGATGTTCTCCCCATGTCTACTTGGTGGGTTTTCTCTGGGTTCTTTAGTTTCCTTCCACCTCTCAAAACATGCCAGACATGGATTGTCTACTCTAAATTGCCCTTAGGGGTGTGTGTGTGTGTGTGTGTGTGTGTATAGTGCCCTGTGATGGACCCTGATCATGAATGACTATTATATCAAAATGTACTTTTGAAAGCGAACCTTTCATCACTCCCTGTTTATTTGTAGCATGACTGACATTATTATTGTTCTTTGGATCTAAAGTTTTTCAAACTTTTTTGCAGAGCAAAAATATATATACTTTTAAAAAGGTTCCTCAAATGTTAATTAATTCATTATAACCATCATGTTCTGTTTATTATGCTTGTTCCATTTTCTTTTAATTTTATAGCAATCCAATTAGAACACCTATTGTACAGCAAATATCTCATCTGTATTGCAGTTATAAGCACTATAATTATATTATCAGCAATATAATAATGTATACAGTGTAAGTGGGTGTATAAATGGAGATGGAATTCTCTATAAAGACCATCTTTATTTTTCACTTTTATTTTAACACTGTCATACAAGTCAGTGGTCTAAACACAAGCTGTGAGATGTAAATAAGATTTGTTCTTGGTATTTCAGATGAAATAATATACCTAGCTCAATTTCATTAAAGCACATAAAATTACATTATGTAAAAAGCTGATTACCATTCAGTAAATGTAAAAACATTATTAAGGTTATTATTTTATATCATAGTTTATTAATTCCACAGTCAGGTTTTGTCTTTTGACTCTACTTTTGATACTTCTGGTACTTCCAGTTTATTCCAAAGATGTGGGCTGGAACTAAAAAACAGTCATGTGTGTGTCATTCTGTCTTATTTTTCTGGTGTCATATACTGAAGCCTGCTTATTTAGAGCACTGACCCTGTCATTTAAGGGTGGTTTTGCACCAGTGTTTTGCAATGTCTATTGTCTGAAGGATAAAATTTTGCTTTTGAGGGCACAAGTTGCAACAATAGTTTACAAAATTAACTTTCTGAGGTCTATGTACTACACTGATTATTGTCATGGTAACAGTGCTACCATGATAACAGCAATAGCACCTGCAATGTAGGTCCAAACTCTAGACTGACATGCGAGGTAAGGTGTAACTGGAAAGACAGGATGAGAAGCCTTCCATCAGCCACAGGAAATCCAATTGTGAGATTTAAGTGTCAAACAGAGGTGTCTATGGAAAAGTAGGAATCACTCTAGTGTTTCAACTTGGTACATACTTACAATAAAAAGGGCTATGGATGGATCTGTGACTCCCTCTAGAGGTGGCTAGGAAATGAACTTAAACTGAAAGTTAAACAAGTCTTTTACAAATATTGTGTTCACTGACTGTTGTCAGAACAAGTGCTGCCCAATTAGCAGAGGTCTTTACTGACATTTTCTGTCAACCATTCCATTATGCACCATTGTTCCCTCTCCAAAGACACCTGCCATTTGAATCTGAATTGCCTGCAACCACCCCCTCTTTGGGCATTAGGAATTTATATATTTTACTTCATTTATATTTGCAGATGTGTTATACTTTGTATTTAAAGGTTAGTATGGGTGAGTAGCGGGTGTTGGACAAAATTGACATTTTGGTAAATTATGAGACCAAACAATAGACAAGACAGGTCAAGAGAAGACAGTAGATGTGACATGGACATGGTACTTATCAGGATGGTGGGTTAGGGGGGTATGTGGGATGGCATGGGAGGGGTGTGCAAAGAGGAATATCGGTTGAGTTAATTAATATGTAAAACACCAACTTTGGTTTCTGTGAATGTTGTGTGTACAGTGGTGCTCGTGTTTGTGAACCCTTTCGAAGTTTCTATACAGTGGTGTGAAAAAGTGTTTGCCCCCTTCCTCATTTCCTGTTCCTTTGCATGTTTGTCACACTTAAGTGTTTCGGAACATCAAACCAATTTAAACAATAGTCAAGGACAACACAAGTAAACACAAAATG
>JAFFST010001021.1:9092-22600 GCA_022414735.1 Noturus placidus | reverse complement strand
AAACTAGTTGCAGTAGCTGGTGTGAAGGTACGTTTTACACAGTAGCGAGGTGTGGTGGAAATATAATGATCAATATGAATTGTGGACGAGATAAGATAATGGTCTGAGACAACTTCAGACTGGGAACGAATTTCAGGATTTTCTATATTTAGTCCATATGTTAGTATAAGGTCAAGAGTGTGACCACCATTATGGGTCGGTCCAATTACGTTCTGCTTAACCCCTACTGAATCTAAGATAGATACAACCGCGATTCTTAGAGGGTCTTCTGGATTGTCAAAATGAATATTAAAATCACCGACGATTAATGCCTTATCTACAGAAACCACTAGGTTTGAGATAAAGTATGCAAATTCACTAAGAAATTCAGTATATGGCCCTGGGGGTCTGTAGATAATAATCAGAGTAATTGGTTTATTTTTTGTGGCTACACAAGTTATTTTTGTATTGAGAATTTTGAATGAATTAAATTTATTGCTAGATTTATGTTTGACGTCTAGATTTTCACTATGAATGAGTGCGACACCTCCTCCTCTACCAGTTAAACGAGGCTGGTGTACATAGCTGTATCCAGGAGGACTGGCTTCATTTAATGCTATATACTCATTTGGTTTACTCCAGGTTTCTGTTAAACACATTAAATTATATTCCTGATCAGTAATCGTTTATTATTGATGTGACTTGCTGCAAGCAGCCTGCTGTTGCTAATTTACTAATTTGGTGGTAATAAATAAATAAATAAATAAATAAATAAATAAATAAATAAATAAATAAAATAAAATAAAATAAAATAAAATACAATAAAATTTTAAAAAATAATAATCATGTATTTCAGAAATTTTCTTGCCACCCCCCCAGCAACCTGATACATGTGACAAATATCAAGTGGATAGAATATACAGGTCACGAATTAATACAACAATTATATTTCCTCTGTGTGTTTATAAAACTATAAACAGCAAAACTCCCATTAATTTGAAAACATATTCTGTTTAAATTGTTGACATTCCATAGTGCAGACTTAAGTGAAACTTTACAGTGTTTTACATATGTAACATTAATAATTTTACTGTACCAAGACAACTAAAAGGACCATTTCTGCCTCCTGAATTTTTAAGTAAAATCTTCAATGTTTGGTCTGTCCTTGTTTTTAATTTTTAGTCTCTCCTCGTAAGTCTACAACAGTGTCTTAGAAGGAAGAGACAGCTAGCTAGCTAGACTTATAAATTTCACAAATAAATACAAATAATCAAATGGAATTTTATATTTACAATTTAGTTTCAATATTTACAAATGACACCTACAGGAGGCTCCAAGAGATTCGGACTGGTGCTGATATGTTTAAGTTTGACATGTCAAACCAATCATCATAAAGAGAAACCGTTGTCCAGGCAGGACAAATGAAGAGTGCGCTGTCCAATTAATGTTTTTTTTTGTGCATAACGTACTCACTCACACTCACTCCCAGTGAAGCAGTGCATCCGTTAAAAGCCTACCGTCCAATGCATGTTAATCGTATGTCCCATTAAAACACTGTACTCCAGCACCTAACATACACTAATTGGTGGCCAGGCTTCATTAGCTGTCTATCAGCTCGGTGTTGAAGGCTTCAAAGGAGATTTTATCCAGCCTGAGCTGTTCACTGGAAACAGTGAGTTAAATGAACAAACAGTATCTGGATTCCAATCCTTACCAGCTCTCCCCCACTTTTCATCATTCCTTGAAGCAAACTAGCTAGTCTTGGGTTGCAGTTGTTAGGATAGATTGAATGACTTCCTTTTCAGGCATGTTGCTCCTATATATATGACACAAAGCATGATACTGAAAGGCAAAGTCACAAAGTCACTCCTGTGCTCAATGTCTAATTTCTCTCAGAAATCTTGCAGCTTCTGCCTCATAATCTTTGGTTAGGAATGACCTGAAGAAAACTTCTTTGAACTGATTTCAGGAACACACATTTCTCTTCTCGGCCACCCACCAGGATTTTGCAGTTCCTTTTAACACTGTAGAGAGGGTGGCAAACAACTCTACCTCACAAAGAGGATGCAAAACTAAATATTATTCACATTTCTCAACATAAGAAACAGGGTCATCAACCTCACCTTCACCAAAATGGTGAACTCAAAATTAACAGGGGGATGGCATGATATGGAGCAGATGTAACTATTGGAGGACTTATTTACACACTGAGTTTTATTAAAGATAAGCGAGACTGCAGGAGTGGGGAGTGAACAGTGCCTCAGGAGTGGTCCTGATGCACTGGTGTAGAGGTTGAGCGTTGCGTAGATGTTGGCGTAGATGCAAGCATTGATTCTCCTGTCAACCTGGACATCACATCTAGCGAGGCAATCAACCAACGCCTTCCCCAGATATTGTATGATAACTCCAACTTCTTCTTGACCCTCTCACATGCTATTGCAATAGGATATACCATTTATCCTCTCTTGCTTTGCAGTTTAGTCATTGGTAACATTCTCACGTACCCTCTGCATACAGTTTGTCAACTGCTCTTCCAGAGAAACACCTCTTCTCATAAGATTTCCCACCAAGCCTTGGATACTTATCTCCGGTTCTGGGGGCAGGGGAGGGGTAAATTGACATCTCCATGGTCAGCTTCACAGTTATCACCCTTTGCCTTGAGCTCTCCATCAGAATCGATATAGAGGCCACTGAACCTAGTAATGACTTCTCTCACATGCTCTCTTCTTGTAACAAATGGTCCGGTGGTGAAATTTGCACTAAACTCAAACTCTCCACTTATACCAGAACAGAGGTCAGTCATGGCAGCAAAGACTCTTTAATTAAACAGCAACCTACAAATGCATAACTGTATATAGTGAAGCACTGGACAGTAACAATTTATACATTGATGAACCCAAAACAGCATAACAAATCAACAGCAAACACATTACTTAGAATAAACCAGCAACCAAAAATCCAATTTAAACCCAAAATAATAAAGTATTGCTACTTATATTGTAATTTGTTTGACTGATTTAAATACCCAAGGTAATGAAACAACAACAGACAGAACACTACACCAAAAATAAACAAAACATAAATGAATGAAGCATGAAAGGTGGATCAATCAGTTTAGAATACAGCAGCAGTAATGGATACATAGTTCATTATGCAAAAGGTCTTATCTGAGTGTTGTAGATATATAAACAGTTCTGGAAATGTCCAAGTGGTCAATGAAGCTATAGAGTCCTATATTGTGGAAACAACTCAATCTCACTGGTGTAATCCCAACCAGGTTATACTGCAGTAGGTATATACATGAACACTACTTCTTTTCCTTTTAGAGTCCTCTGCAAATTTCTAAACAATATAAGTTAACATTTATCAAAGGTACATCAAATGTGCATTTGAATTTCAGTTAAGCATTTGAGATAAAATTCACTTAATTTCCCAAACAAAACGTGCTATCCAGTCTTTTTTCACCCCTTCAAACGAACTCCATCACCCTGCACTCCTTTCTTCTCTATCACAGGAAACTTCTTAAACCATTTCCTCTCTCTATCACTCCCTAAGGGCCAGGATGATACATTTCACCTCTGTAACAGGGAAACTGTTCTATATAATCATACGAGTATGTACGATTTATGCCTCGGGGTTTTGTACAGTAAAAGGAGGTGCTACAGAGCCGTACAATTCAATATTCAGCTGTACTCGTACAATTTTCTATTATAATTT
Organism: Noturus placidus; assembly: GCA_022414735.1. NCBI lineage: Eukaryota > Metazoa > Chordata > Actinopteri > Siluriformes > Ictaluridae > Noturus > Noturus placidus. The sequence goes on along the minus strand of JAFFST010001021.1, from coordinate 18,904 downwards.
TACTCTTGGATTTATAAGTATGAATTCATCTTGGATTAAAATACATATACCATATTATATTTAAAGTGCACCAAAATGTACTTGTTCTATTTCAGCACAATTAAGTACAGATAATGTTAGTTATTGTTTAAAATTATTTTTGTACAATTGAATTATAGTAAGTGTAAAAAATAGTTCCTCCTTTGGATTACCCTTTAAGTGTATTAATAATTACTGTGTAGCTGCAAGTACACTTAAGGGTGTGGAAGCATAATCAAGGGGACATGCCTGGCATTATACATAGCTTAGATTATATTTTAATATATTCTGATTCCCTGGAGCAGCATGTTGCCCATGTCTAATGAGTCCTGCAGAGTCTAACAGCAAACAATCTTTCATCAAGACTTAAAACTGAGTTTCATGTTTCCCAATTAACATTTCTAGGGTGCCTCATAATAAGTAAAGATGGTATTTATCATGGATGATGCCAAAGCCTGAGCAGTCACAGATTGGCAAATTCCACATTCCACAAGCATCAGAGATCTGCAGCAATATTTAGGTTTCACACATTTTTCATTATAGTTATTTAATTAGAAACTTTAGTTTGGTATGGTAGAGAGTTGGACGTTGAACTGGTGCTTGAGAAGTGGCTGTGTCAGGCAGTGGGTCAGGCAATGTGTAAATAGAGTATACAAGGTTAAGGAAAAAATCCAGAAACAAGATAACACGCTAGGTTCAAAATCAGAAAAAAAAAACCCAAACATGAATAGAGGGCTTGGTACGTCAGATCTGAATGAATACTTCACGAAATGAAGATGCAGTGAGAGCGCTTATATGTTTGTGTGCAGGTGATTGAGTCTAGGCATGTAATTGGGATCAGTAATCGGGTAACTGTGAATGTGACATTGAGCATGGCATGTGGGTGTTGTAATCCAAGGTGTCCATGTTTGTATGCGGAGGTGCATTGTGGGAAGTGGACTTCAGTGCACATTCTGGTGTTGACATGACAGGATGAAAGCTGCAGAAACCATTCATAGTGTACAGTATACCAAAAAAATCCTTGAGTACCTGAAAACACTGAAACATATCATACCACAACAAGCCACATGGACTGTTTCCTTTAGATAATAGTCCAATTACCAGGTTCTGAAAATGCCAAAGCCGACACTTTATCAAACAATTATCCATCAAGCACCAAATTCATGACCATAGGCACAATGTTGCAGAAATCTCATTTTATCTTAACCATTAGGTGGTACACATGAACAACAGTAGCTCAGTGGTTAAGACATTAGACTGCTAAAGGGAAAGTTGTGATCCCAGCACTGCCAAACTACCACTGCTAGGACCTTGAGCAAGGCCCTTAACCCCCAACTGTATGAATGAATGTGGATAAGGGTGTCTGTTCCTTCAATGTTCCTTCAACACCCCACTTCTGTCCAGTGTCACCCAGAATAAACTTACATCCATTCCAATATCTGTTCTGTACATATCACTTGGGCTCACACATCATTACCAACAAGACATCCACCTGTCCCCAAAACCAGATCAACTGCTCAGCCACCAATAATAGTAGGAGTCAAAAATCTGACACTTTCAGTTTGTGCCCAGGCTAAAGTACCCAATATATGTGGTCGTCATGGTATGTTTACAAAAGCTGCATGTTAATACCACACAATGTTCTCATAGCATTTTTCTTTTAGCTCCGCTATGCTCAAGTTGCGTTTTGAGGGATGTTTTAAGCTGGAACATAGTATCAGCAAATACTAACCAAAAACCTTTATAGTTAGTGGGCCTTCTCATTTACATATTTGACAAATGGTTAATCCATAAGGAGACACTTATAATATCTAAAGAGAAATGTTAGCTGTGGTATCTGTGTTGAAATGTAATCTTCTGATGTGAGAAAGTTACAGTAGCTATGGCATCCAAATGGCATAATTCCAAGTGAGAAAACAACATTTTACACTAAAGCAACACTGGCATCCCTTTAAAACTAATGTATATGAATCAGAAAATGCAACACAATAAATAGATGATGGACCTAACCAGATTCAAATGGCGCAAGATAACGCTTGATAATAATAAAGAAATACTGAAGGCTGTTTGATTGTTTGATAATTTAACATCAGTATTACATTCCTTTGAAATAAATTATTTATTATCCTTCAGCACAATTTGAGAAGGAGAAATATGTGATTTAATTTCTTTGTGACTAGAGTTTTACATTTTGCTTTATTCTTGTACAGCATTTATGTCTTTTTAAAATTTCAACTGCTAAATTTTGTATTAAATATGTATGAGGTCTTATTTAAGATTTTAAGTCCTTTTTATATTTTAATGTACCACACTTTTGTAGTTTCATACAGACACCTAATGAGCCAGCTCTAACAGATGTAATCAAATGTAGGGGTGTTTCTTAAGAGCTGAAAACGTGCCAGTTGTGTGCATTCTCAGTTCTAGTTTAGCAAAACCTTTGCTATGCACAATTACAGTGCATCCGGAAAGTATTCACAGCGCTTCACTTTTTCCACATTTTGTTATGTTACAGCCTTATTTTAAAATGGATTAAATTCATTATTATCCTTAAAATTCTACAAACAATACCCCATGATGACAACATGGAAGGAGTTTGTTTGAAATCTTTGCAAATTTATTAAAAATAAAAAACAATAAAATCACATTCGCTGTGAATACTTTCCAGATGCACTGTAGCAAAGCTTGGGCATGTAATTAATTATTTATAACAACACTTTTTAAACATGACTGTCAGAACAGCATATTTGTGGTTTGGATTGTTACAACAGCTAGCAAATTAGTGATGAGAAGAAAACATTATTAATAAACACCTAATGTCAGCCCTGTATATTTATATAAGATAACAGTGTGCATTTTTCACATTTTGGGAATAAGCAGAAGAGAGGGCAATTTTAGCAGTATAGTTGAATACAAATATAAATTATTCATAATTTCTGATTTTCCACACTTTTAACATTCTTGCTGAATAAATTAACACTACTTCAACCTTTAGTTTGCCTAGATTATTGCTATTTTTATTCATTTTGTCCTTCTGCAACAAAAAAAGAAAAAAATTAAGTTGGCAGGCCCACTTCATTTGAACATTTTTGTCAACCCAAAACAGGCAAATAGTAAAAATAATTGAACACAGCACATGCTATTACTGATAAACAGAAATAGCCAAGGAAAGGAATGTAATATACTAAATGATTTGGAATGATGCCAGTTCACAAGCCTATGGATGCATCTAGCTGTTTAGCTAGATAGAGATCATTTCAAAAGGCTTGTGTTCACATAAATTTCTCTTTTGGCTTGAGATGTCTGGCTTCTCAGCTGTTCAGTCAGATGACTGCTTATGAGTAAGAACTACTAGCAATTTCTGGTGCAGGAGATGTGAATAATTGTAACACAGAAGGTGGGATTTGTCAGAAAACAGCTCAGAAAAGATAACTGGTAGTGGAGCGTCTTATAACTATTCTTTGATTTTAAAGACAGATTTCTGTTCAATGTCTTGTTGTACAGGTGCATCTCAAAAAATTAGAATATCGTAGAAAAGTCTTTTTTTTCCCCGGTAATTTAATTCAAAACGTGGAACTTTCATATAGTCTAGATTCATTACACATAAAGTGGAATATTTCAAGCCCTTTTTTGCTTTAATCTTGATGATTACGGCTTACAACTCATACTTCTATTACACTTCCCCTTCAGGGACAGTGAGAATCACCAGGATACTTTCTGTGTGTTTGTGTGTGTGTGTGTGAAAATTATATGTTACCTGTCCGTGACAGACACCTATCATCTCCTTTCATCACTTCCCTGCTGTGATGAGTGTATTTGATCTTCACTCGGAACTCTTTAGTTGGGTTCCTTATGTAGCTTGCTATCCTTATTACATATCACAAGACCTGTTTAATTATTTACAAACTGTTTTTTGGCTCAGTACAGCATTCAACTCTCAGTCTTGAAAGGTGCGTCCTCCATGAATGCTCTGAACTGCATCTGTGACCTTCAGGCTTATGAATACATGCCGCTATAGCATAGTTGAGTGGTTTGCAAAAACAGTGCCTTACTGTATACAGCCCACCCATGAAGAACAGGGCTCTCGGCAGGATACTTTACCGTAAAAAACATTGATAATTAGGCAGATACTACATCAAACTATCATCACGTGACCCACTTGGTCACTGAGAATGTCAGAGGGCTACAGTAATTCTGTCTTTGGTCCCAACTTTTTCAGGACTCATGGCCTTGTAAATTTCAGATCACATCAGGGAGCCAGGGTTGGGACACACGCACACACACACACACACACACACACACACACACACACACACACACACACACACACAAACTGAATAGCAAAAACAACAACAAAAAAACTCAAAAACAACATGCATGTCAATGACATTTTCTCACTGATATAATTTTCTCCCAGGTAAGTTCCACATCAACAGGGCTCCCTCCCTCACTAATGTGAGGGAGCTTCGACGTTTTGCAGTATGCCAAACTAGGGCGGCTGTGGCTCAGTCGGTAGAGCGGGTTGTCCACTAATCTGCTAACCGTGGGGTTGGCGGTTCGAATCCCGGCCCGGATGATCCCATGCCGAAGTGTCCTTGGGCAAGACACTGAACCCTAAGTTGCCCCCGATGGCAAGCTAGCACCTTGCATGGAAGCTCTGCTACCATTGGTGTATGAGTGTGCACTTGTAAGTCGCTTTGGATAAAAGCGTCTGCTAAATGAATAAATGTAAATGTAAATGTATGCCACTGCCTAGTACATGGGCCATGTACACTTTCTAGTGGAAAATGTTAAATGATGTGCACTGCATCACCTGGACTCATCTGGACATCTTCTTAGAATACCAGCGTTTCTACAGGGACTGCTAAACAATGGCAAATTCACACTTTAAAGGTGTTTGTGGTGACCTTCATAAAGTGTCAGCACTGTGCATGATGTCTGGGGGCTCATAAAGGGAATAAGATACCTTTATGTGCCATTCTCCCCCAAGAAACCAGCACGGGATTTCACCCTTGTACTAGGATTTTTTACTGAAATTGGGCTCTCTTAGTGCTTCAGCAAAAACAATGGGAGAATTATATGCCTTAGCAATAAGCTTGTCTTGCATGTGCTGCTGGCCGGTTGATTCCAGAGTGAATTTCTCATATTACTTTTGTTAACCAAAATAACCCTAACCCTTGCAGCATTCTATGAATGTGCCCTATGGTATTATGTGGACCTGATGAACCAGATGGTAGATCATTACCTTGGTCTACAGGCAGGCCCCTACTGTGACAGGCCACTCAACGAAAAGTGTGTCCTCCTCGTTGGCAATAATTAGAGGTCCCTGATACTGCCCCTCCACGATGTCTGCTGTGCTGCTCCCTGGTAATCCCTGTTTAACTTATTTAGGTTCTCCTAGTAGGGTGAGTATGGCAGTCATCTCTGAACATCTTTCCAGTTTAAAGGTGAGTTCCTCATCAATTGTGGCATAGGTTATCCAGGTGACTTTCACCATACCTAGCTTTTAAGAGAGGTGAGGATGACTATATGACCTTTATGACTGTAACTGTGGTTCTATGATCACTAGATAAACACCAGTGCTCCCTGTCATTCAGAATCAGCTCCAACCTTTTGAGAACTTTGCAAGGTGGTTTTAGGGAACACAAAAAGCTATTCAGGTGATTTCTCACAGCTGGTTACGTGTTAAATGAAAGGTTGAAGCAAGCTTGCATAGTAATATATAGTGCTTTTCAGATTGATGTGAGTTTTATCTGTTTTTCTATCAATCTTCCTTTCAATCTTCTAAAATCAGCATTCAGAAAATGTCTTTCTCAGTTTGAGGTCAGTGTCCACCAATGTCCAATCAGGTTATGCATGTAGAGTTCTTTAATTAATTATTTTTTTTTTTAAAAAAACAAGGCAAAGCCATTCTGTATATGACAGTCATACAAATGTCACACCTCCTCAAAGAGGTCATTAATTTCTTTTTAGCTGAATGAAGCTGAACTTAGGGTTAGGATTAGGGATAGGGTTGACCCTAAGCCTAAGATGACTGTATTTAAGAAGTGCTTACTCTGAGCTAATATATCCTTCAGACTCTAAAGGAGACAGGTCATCATTGTGGCATGTAAAACCCTGGAAGGTTAAAACACATTTGAAAATGTATTACATTAGGGATTATAGGTGTCTTGATTATAGTTATTAGTATTTATATTGTTTTATATTTATATTTATATTGTTGTACTGGCATGGTTATTTTAGAAGTATAAAATTATATTTTGAGTCTAAATCTGATGCAGGGCTTTTTCTAACACCTCAGTTCTTTCAGGATTATAGGCAAGTGCTTGACTTTAAAGATTGTGGGCTGTTGAAAATCTCAGTATCTAAAAAAAATCCAGCAACCAATCCAGATTTCTCTCTGAGTGCTTACATCCAGGTCACAATTAAGAGCTTGTGAAAAGTACTTCTCTCCAAGTACTTATATGAGAGAAGGCATGTCATATCATTCAGTTCTCAGTTTTATTAGCAAGTCATATTTTATAAATTATAGTCCACTAACTTGTAGTCCTTCAACATTAGCTATCTCAATATTTTTACCATTTATTTATTTATATTCATACATATTCAGGAATGCATGCCAGATTGCTGCATTATTGCATATTGCATATTACTGCATTATTGCATGATACATATTCAGGTATGCATTACAAATTCCTACAAAAACACCGGTAGTAGCCGGCCATCCCTACAAAGTGATGCAGGTCACGAATTGTTGTAGGAGCGGGGAACACGCAGATTGCCTCAATTTTGCCAGATAACAGTGTAACCACCCCTTGTCCTACCCGTTTGCCCAAATAGAAGACAACTCCTTTTCCAATTTCACATTTATCCAAGTTATTTTGTTGGACCCGTGGTAACACACAAACAGGGAACACAGAGAAGTTACCACTCACAGGTTCTGAAACTACTTCAGGTAAGGAAAAGACATTATAACCAGCTATATCATTCCCTAGAATGACCGAAACCCCACTGACAGGCAAAGCTGGACGAACAGTCACCTTCACCAGACCTGAGAAACCCTCGGTTTCCAAATATACCGTGTGTTGGGGCGCCCAAATTACAGACAGTTCAATACCTTGAATTAACACGTCACTGCCTGCATACGAAGCTTCAGAGAAGGCTAACACCTTTTCTAGCCCAAATGACTGAGCAGCCATTGTGTCTCTCAGCACACGTACAGGCTTCTTTACCCCGTTAGGACCCAGGGAACCCATATCCTGAATATACGAAAGGTTCAAATTCTGGCTCAATTTGACAAAGATCCTCAGAAATGTTCTGTGAAGCCGTGGCTGCGTTAACCTTTTTAACCTCTGTGTGTTGCCTCGCTTGCTTTCGCTTTAGTACTTGGCAGTTGGCAATGATGTGACCCGGCTCATGACAATAAAAACAGTCATAAGACCCAGCTGAGGGTTTAGAAAAGGTACGGGTTTTACTCGCAGGCTTCTATGAACATGATGACGCATCTTTCTGAGATGGAGAACTGAACACAACTTTATAGGTCAAGACAAACTCATCTGCTAAAATAGCAGGTTTAGACAGTGTATCAATCCTCTGCTCGTTCAAATGTACCTCCAGTGATTCTGGCAAACAGGACTTAAATTCCTTTGTACATTATACAGAATTTAAAAAAGAAAGAAAGAAATTATAAAAAAAAAAAAAGATCACTCAAATAACCCAAAAACTCTACCGTAGTATAGGACATACAGCATTTACAAGAAGCATTTTAAATGCAGAGGTTTCATGCGTTTTACATGAAAGATATTAATATTTAATGCAGGGGCCAAAAAGGCACTGATTCAGGATAAAGACCTGTATATACACACATTACAAGACAATATACAGTATATAATCAAGCATTACAACAGGGTACATACAAATATAGGGCGGCTGTGGCTCAGTCGGTAGAGCGGGTTGTCCACTAATCCACTAATCGTGGGGTTGGCGGTTCGAATCCCGGCCTGGGTGATCCCATGCCGAAGTGTCCTTGGGCAAGACACTGAACCCTAAGTTGCCCCCAATGGCAAGCTAGCACCTTGCATGGCAGCTCTGCTACCATTGGTGTGTGAATGTGCTCTCATTAGTAAGTCGCTTGTAAATGTAAAAATGTAAAAATGATATTTCTGTAAAGCTGCTTTGAGACAATGTACCATTGTAAAAAGCGCTATACAAAATTGCTAAAAAAAAAATATCCACACACACACTCTCTGCAGCATATACACAACCACATTAAAACTGTGTAGAGTGGGGAAAAACACCTGCTGCTCTGTGTAATTTTAATATGAGGCTGTTTTTCCTCAGAGAAATTACACAAATGTGCTTGACAAATGACATCACATTATTAAGTAGTTTCAGTCCCTGCTCAATAATCTTTCTTTTTTTCTCCATTTTTTTACATTCCATTTATTTTAATTTTGCTAAAATCTGCCTGATTGTTCACTTAATACCAGTAGAACATATTTCTAAGGCATTAGTGACACAGTGAGACTTAATCACTTCCTCTAAGTAGGCGTTATGACATATCTGGCAGGCTTTGAAGCAATCTTGGTGCTCTGAACCACTTTTCCCACTCTAATATCCACATTTTAATGCAAGGATAGAAAAATATAGGTCTCAGTGTTTATGTGCAGAGTCACTAAATTGCTCCACTAATCCTGTGTGACTCACTCCTTTGTGTCATTACAATAATAGCAACTATTACAGGCATATATATATATATATATATATATATATATATATATATATATTTGTGTGATCCATAATTTGCAACAGATCATGGATAATCTTTCATATTAAAGCAAAAATAGACAATTTTTACTGTTGAAATGAAGTATGTGAGTTTACTGAGACAAAAATGAGTAGATAATTCTATGAAAAATAAATTGGCAGTCTTTTCTAGTGGTTTAATGTAATCATATTCACTTGTTATGCATTATCATGTTAACATATTAAATTGCTTTTATCTTGAAAGCATTTTTAAACACATTTGGCTGTAAAATGCCCCCTTTTAAAGTCTTAACATTTATCAAATCTCACTACAACTGCTGTCACAGAAGCCAAACTCGATTATGTCATCTTATACTGTAATTTGTTTTATAAAATGTCAGTATAAGTCATTTAAATACACTGAATGGAAATCTATGCATAAAAATTTAACTGATGAGCACCTTCTTCCACATGTTTGTGTGTCTCCCAGGTGGCTTGTGGCAAACTTTAAATAACACCTTTTATGGATATCTTTGAGAAGTGGCTTTCTTCTTGCCACTCTTACATAAAGGCCAGATTTGTGCACTGTACCACTGATTGTTGTCCTATGGACAGAGTCTCCCACCTCAGCTGTAGATCTCTGCAGGTCATCCAGAGTGATCATGGGCCTCTTGGCTGCATCTCTGATCAGTTCTTCTCCTTGTATGAGCTGAAAGTTTAGAAAACTTTAAAGTTTTAGCCATTTCTCAAAGATATCCATAAAAAGTGTCGTTTAAAGTTTGCCACAGGCCACCTGGGAGACACACCAAACATGTGGAAGAAGGTGCTCGAACTTTTTGGCAACAATGCAAAACGTTATATTTGGTGTAAAAGCAACACAGCTCATCACCCTGAATACACCATACCCACTGTCAAACATGGTGGTGGCAGCATCATGGTTTGGGCCTGCCTTTCTTTAGCAGGGACAGGGAATATGGTTAAAATTGATGGGAAGATGGATGGAGCCAAATACAGGACCATTCTGGAAGAAAACCTGGTGGAGTCTGCAAAAG
>JAFFST010001016.1:15434-31879 GCA_022414735.1 Noturus placidus | reverse complement strand
GTCTAACTTATTCTGTAATTATACATACTGTGTACATACTATACATACTGTGTACATACTATACATACTGGCTACACACCATTCCATTTTCTTAATTTAGTCTATTTATGTCTATCTTTTCTGGAATTTATACATACTGTGTAGTATTATTCCACTTAGTAAATGTGTGACGTGCACCATCAACACCACAACAAATTCCTTGTATGTGCTAAAAACTGTACTTGGCAATAAAACCTTTTCTGATTCTGATGGCAGGCTAGCACCTTGCATGTGTGCAAGTGTGTAAGTGTCTGTGTGAATGGGTGAATAAGAAACAGTGTAAAGCGCTTTGTAGAACCACTAAGGTTAAAAGGCACTGTATAAGTGCAGACCATTTTTTATTGCAGCATAAGAGACAAGTGATGCGACACATGGGAGGGGAAGCATGGCCAAGTATGAGCAGGGTTGAGTGAGACTAGGACTTGAACTTGAGTTGGCAGGATGAGAGCTGAGTGCAGAGTCAATGAACCACAAGGAATGTAAGGCAGGGCTGGCCTTAGCAGGAAGAGAGCTGATAGAGAGCAGATAGGCAGCCTAAGCAGTGAACCTGGAGCACAAGGAGAAAAAACACAGGATGAGTACAGAAATACTTTAACAAAGTTTAAAGAAAATCAGAGGGCTATTGTGAACTGGGACACGTGGAAGGATGGGTGGATGCGCCATGATCTGATCTGGGGAGCTTGAGTCTGAAAATGAGGAATTAATGATGCTCTTGATGGTAAAAAGGGCTTAGATAATGAGGGGTGAAATTCTTGGGGCTGTCCTTGATGGTCAGCCAGGTGCCGGTTGTGGTCAGCAGAGCAGGCTGGATTGGGCCTCCTTCCATATCTTGCAGCAGTGCCTGATGTGAATGTGTACAGACAGGATGGCAATATTGCCTTCCTGGGTGGGGAACAGAGGAGGGTCATAACCAAGGGAACACTTAAAGGGGGACATACCAGTGGCAGTACTGGACAGAGAGTTGCGTGCGTATTCAATACAGGGAAGCTAAGAGCTCCAGGTGGAGGGGTTGTTGGCGATTACACATTGCAGTGCTGTTTCCAACTCTGGATTAGCTGATTAGATAACTAAGGGTGAGTTTCTTGGCACCATCCTTGATGGTCAGCCAGGTTCCAGTTGTAGTCAGCAGAGCATGGTGGAACAGGCCTCCTTCCATATCTTGCAGCAGTGCATGATGTAAACCTGTGCAGATGGGATGACAAGATCGCCCTTCTGGGTGGGGAACAGAGGAGGCTCACAACCCTGGGAGCACTAAAAGGTGACATACAGTAAAGAACAGGGAGTTTTGAGCATATTCAATACAGGGAAGCTAAAAGCTCCAGGTGGATGGGTTGTTGGTGATAACACATGACTGTGTTACTTTCAACTCCTGATAAGCCCACCCTGCTTGGCCATTAATTTGGGGTTGAAAACCAAACGAGACTCACAGTGGCCCCAAAAGCATTACAGAAGGGTTAGGGTTAAACTTTGTTTGTAAAATGGTATATTTATTTGGTTAGTTTTGGCACAAATTTTAACTTCATAGCTTTCCATACCTGGGAAAGGAGCTAGGGTCTGCGGTCAGACACTATGTCCTGGCACTATGTAGCTGGAGGACATGGTTAATCACAAGGAATGCAGTCTCACTGGCTGTGGGGAGCTTGGGGAGAGCAACAAATTATACTGCCTTAGAAAAGCGATCTATGATGGTCAGGATGGTGGTTTTACCTTGTGAGCGAGGCAGATCGGTGACAAAATATAAGGTAACATAGGACCAGGGGCTTGAAACAGGCAAGGGTCACAGCAGGCCTGCAGGTGGCTGGTGTGAGGCTTTGCTCCTAGCGCACACAGTATAGACAATGACAAAGGCCTGGGGGTCAGCTTCCATGGTTGGCCATCAGAAGCGCCGCTTCAGCAGGCCTAGGGTGTGATTGGAGTCTGGGTAGCAGACGAATCAGGAGCACTGACCCAACTGGAGAATTGCACAGAGTCAGGGACAAACAGACAACCAGGAGTACAATTATCTGGATCAGACTGGGTGCGTTGTGCTGATCACCATCTCGATCTCCCATATGATGACCCCCCAAAACAGGGAGGAGGGAGGATGGTGTCAGGATTTAGGTCCTCTAAGAGAGAGAGGGCATCTAGTTTAGTGTTCTAAGAGTCTGGAAGGTAAAACTGTAAAATTGAACTGACCTAAAATCAAGGACCAGCGTGCCTGGCAGGATTTTAGATGCTTGGTGGACTGGATGTAGGCCAGGTTTTTGTGGTTGGTTCAAACAATAAATGGTTGCTCAGCCCCCTCAAGCTAATGCCTCCATTCCTACAATGCTAACTTATGGGTTAGTAGCTCATCATGTTCAACAGCACATCATGTTCAGCTGTGGAGAGGCGGCATGAGAAGAAAGCACGTGGATGAAGCTTCTGGTCAGGGACAGATCAGTGGGAGAGTACAGCACCCTACACCTGAATTAAAGGCATCCAACTTTACGATAAACTGTAGTGAAAGGTAGGCTGAATCAACTGCTGGGGTGTTGGTGAGGCCGAAAGATATGACCAGATATTTGAAGTGGTACAGGGGAGTGTTAAACACAGTCTTCCACTCATCCCCTTCTCTGATCCTGACCAGGTGGTATGCATTCCGCAGGTAAAACTTTGTGAAAGTAGTGGCCCCATGCAGTGTCTCGAGTGCAGAATTGAGGAGTGGCAGGGGTACTGTGATGTTGTTAAGAGTGGAGGGTTTTATCTTTTTTAGCCACAAAGAAAAAGCTGGCACCCAGGAGTGAGTAGGAAGGTCAGATTATGCGGGCAACAATTGTCCTTGCTGAAAACCTCACCCAGGTTTTGGTATTGGGGCTTATCATTGTGGAGAGGTCTGGATGAGTCGGAGTCTGGAAACAGAACTTGTGGTGACTGGAGTGGGGGAGGGCTGATTTAAGGCACGAAGAGTGACAAAAAGGGCTCCAGTTCATGACCCTGTCAATTTGGGGATTGTGTATGTGCAGCCAAGAATAGCCTAGCACCAGCAGGGTACCTGGAGAGGAGATGAGGTTCAGTTGAGAAATCACAGTTGAGAAATCACAGTGGTTTCCAGAGAGCAGAAGTAGCAATGGGGCAATGCAATGGGTGATCTGGGCCAGAAATTTCCCATCCAGGACATTGACAGTAATGGGGAATCCAGGGACTGAATGGGTATTCCTGACTGGAATGCTAACTCCTTATACAGGAATCTTTGGTGCCTGAGTTGATAAGTGCAAGCAATGGAGAGCTGGTTGTAGCACAGGGTGGTGGGAATCTGAAAGCATGATGGGGGTCAGTAGTGGCAGCTGTTTGGCTCACCAGTAAACCCCTTAGTACTGGTGAACACCCCATTTTATCCACAGGGAGCGGGTAACCAGGGCATGGCATGGTCGGCCACAATAGAAGCATGTGCCTGCCTAGAATTTTCTCTACTGCACAGTGGGAGAAATCCGGATCTGACCCAGGTCTTCCCCAGGTGACTTGGAGTTATGCAATGGGACAGGGCTAAGGCAGGATTGGCAAATGAGTGGAGGAGAGGACTGGAGGCAAAAGGTGCCTGGGGTTGGCTGGCTCTCTCTCTGTGCTGCATGTGGTTATCCAATCTGAAAGCCAGATAGATTAGTTGGTTGAAGGGATTCTGACTTGTTCTTCAGGACTAACTCATCCTTCATGCTCGCTGAGTCTGCTCATGAACACTCCCTGGAGTGCCACTTCATTCCAGCCTGACTCAGCAGCCAGGACCTAAAACTCCACAGAATACTCCCCCTGATGGAGGGAGAGGAGGCATCTAGCAGCCTCATTCCCTTTGACTGGGTCATTGAAAACCCACTGATATTTGGTGGTGAAGGAAATGAGGGAGTACCATGCTGAGTACAGTGCTGGTTGCCTGTCCTAGATGGCAGTGGCCCAGGCTAGGGCATCACCTCTCAATAGTCCCATAATGTAGGCTACCTTAGCCTTATCAGTGGCATTACTTAATGGAGGCTGGGCAAATATGAGTGAAGGCTGGTAGAGGAAGGGCTTGCTCTTTCCTTAATCAACCATGTAGGTGTTACAGGCCTCAAGCAGGAGTAACCTGTATACAGGTATTGTTTCCTGATTTATATAGGAAAATCAGATACAAGAGATGTTACTTGTGATCACTCAGCAAGCCGTTTCTCTGTCTTTATTAAACAGAATACATCCTTCCTTTCCTCCTCCTTCAAACCACCTTGTAATCAACACTCCCTGCAACAAACCACACACCTTACATCACAGCATGGAGGTCAACATAACATATTTTACAAATTATATGAATGTACAAATTTGTTGTTAAGTTCAACAGAAATACTTCACCTATCCTAGTCTTAACTGGTATTATGACTCATAGTTACTGCTATTATCAGATCCAAAATTATATACATCCAGTAGATTTAATACTGTTAAGCCTGCTTGTTTCACACTTTGTACATTTTCAAATAAAAAATACAAAATACAGAGACCTACATTATACAAATACCTCTCTTTAACCTTACAACTATATACACACACACAGCTATTGAACTATTGAAATAACTGTACTTTAGCTTTAACAGCTACAGAGAAAGGTGCACATGTCCAGGAGAAATGACTAAACAAAATAAATGTCGGCGTCGGAAGGCCGCCATGTTGCTTATACTTTTTACAATGGAACTAGCTACACTTCAATTCACAATCTCTTGACTGACTAACCCCCTGTTTTATCAATCAAACGTTATCCGAACAACATAGTTAAGGCTTTAGCAAGCCGTTTCTCTGTCTGCAACATCAGCAAGCCGTTTTTCTGTCTGAGAAAGGAAGCATGGTGCAGCCCTACTAGCGCTCACAAAAATTAACACTTCCCCTTGTGGCATAATCAAGTAATTGCACCCTCAACAATACTACGCAAATACATTCACCCATCCATCCATCTTCAACCGCTTACTCCTTTTCAGGGTCACGGGGAACCTGGAGCCTATCCCAGGAGGCATCGGGCACAAGGCGGGGTACACCTTGGACAGGGTGCCAGTCCACCGCAGGGCACAATCACATACACACTCACATTCATACACTACAGACACTACAGACACTTTAGACACTTTAGACACGCCAATCAACCTACCATGCATGTCTTTGGACTGGGGGAGGAAACCACAGTACCCGGAGGAAACCCCCGACGCACGGGGAGAACATGCAAACTCCGCACACACATGGCCCCGACGGGACTCGAACCCTGCACCCTGGAGGTGTTAGGCGAACGTGCTAACCACTAAGCCACCGTGCACCCCCGCAAATACATTGCAAAAATAAATTCAAATTGTTCTTTTTATACAGGGCAATGCACAAAACAGCTTAACAATTGTGAGAATACATTTGTAGGCGTCACACACTCCCCAACAAAAAATGAAATGGCTCCTCACATTTTACCTTTAAACTCTTGCTCAACATTACTCAAAACATTGTTAACTCAAAGTGTATTTCCTTAGCCTCCTAACCTATATAGATAGGTATGGTATGACATACTAGAATGGTGTAATGGTGTGGAGCATAGTAAGATGGAACATGATTTGACACTTGAAAAGAAGTCGGTGTCAGGTGACTTTAGCTTTAGTTGCATGCCCAAAAGTGCCATGTTTGGTGTTTCATAAACGTCAGCACTACTGACTAATGAATGTAGAGAAGGCTGACCTAAAGTATTGTAAGTAAACAGTGTTGCTGTTCGTCTATCTCAAGTGGACCTTCTGAGTGTCTGTTCATTAGGGTCAGGGGTTAGGTCAGGCCCAACTTGGGACTCTTCTGGACGGAACTGCAACGCTTCACTTTCACTCCCCATGGCCGGTACATGGCTGATCTCTAACTCTCTCATTTTTGCTTGTACCTCCTCTTCACTGTCACTGTTAGTTTCAACATTTTGGTGTCTACCACCCTGTTTTGGTTCATTCACTCTTTGTTCTCTTGGTACTTTTGTGACTGTCTTTCCCATGTGCTTTGTTCCTCCGTCCCTCACATGTTCTCCATAGATTATTGTTCGACTGGACTCAGTAGGAGCTGAATTCCTGACGGGAACACAGGTAATATTCTTTCCGTTTCCACTTCTCAGGTTATATCTTAGTTCATAGTAAGTGGAGCTTTCATCATCATCTGAACCAGTCTCACTGCTCGGTAGCAGTTCCACCTCTCCGTGAGACGTTTTTGGTCTTTTTCTCTTCTCTGATGCTGTCTTAGTCCCTTTTCCTGCCACCGGTAGGTCAACAGGGAGGTAATTGACGAGATGCAACAGATTGCGATGCAAGACGTGTAATTTGCTGCCATCCATTTCTGAGGCCACCCTGTAGACTGGACCATCATTGATCTGTTCTTTCACAACATAGATAGTGTTTTACCAATATGACCTTAACTTCCCAGGACCATCCCTTTCACTCAAGTTCCGTACCAGCACTCGATCTCCTGGTTACAACACTACTCCTTTTATGTGTTGATCATAGTATTTCTTACCATGAGCGTTCGACTTTTTTCTGATGCTATCTGGTAAGCTTCGGTCATCCGTTCTGCCCACTTCTTGGCATACCCTCTTGCTGTCTGTGGTAGCTCACTGGTAGTCATCCTGAATAGCAGATCTATAGGTAAACGTGGATGTCGGCCAAAAAGTAGGAAGAAAGGTGAGTACCCAGTTGCTTCGTGGCGTGTAAAATTGTATGCACGGACAATCTGAGGAAGATAATCCTTCCACCTTTCCTTTTGTTCCTCAGCATCTGCAGCACAGTGTGGTTGAACCGCTCAGCTAGATTACCCTGAGGGTGATAGGGGGTTGTCCGTGAGTGTCCCACTCTGGTCAGTTGCTCTAGTGTCCGAAAAAGTTTGTTCTCAAATTCGCACCCTTGGTCGTGGTGCAGCTTTGATGGTTAGCCGAATCTGGGAATGTAATCGTTGAAAATCTTCTCCGCTGCTGTTTTTCCACTCTTATTGTGGGTTGAGTAGGCCTGTGCAAACCTAGTGAAGTGGTCTACCACAACTAGGATGTATTGGTAGCCTCCTCTGCTCAGTTCTAGGTGTAAGTAATCTATGGAGATGAGCTCCATGGGCGAACTTGTAGTTATACTAGACATTGGGGATTGTGTGCTTGTCACTGGCTTCTTTTGTTTTATGCATGGGCACTGTCTGGTGACATAAGCTTTGATCTTTTGCCTCATGTAGGGCCAATAGAACCTTTGCCTTGCCAAACCGAGGACCCTTTCTGCTCCGACATAGCCCATGTTATCATGTAGGTTCTTGAGAACTAGTGACTTAAATGCGACAGGTAAGACTAGCTGACGTCTCTCTGCTGTCTTATGTTAGAGAACATCATCTTTAATGTGAAACTTTGTCCATTCATGCATCATTTTCCTGGCACTGCCCCTCACACTGCATTTCACTTAATCTGTGAGTGTTTTGTTTGACTCTTTCAATTTCAGAATCTCACCTATCACTGGGTCTGTTCTCTGAGCTTTTTGTAGTTCAGCCAGATCAATGGGCAGCACAACTTCTCTCCTACTTGGTTCAAGTTGGTCACCCTGTTTTAGATTCAAGGCAGCAACCCAGGCAACATCTTCACGCTTGCCTGCTCCATAGACTTCCCATGTGGCAGTGACAGCTTACATTTACATTTATTCATTTAGCAGACGCTTTTATCCAAAGCGACTTACAACTGAGAGCACACTCACACACCAATGGTAGCACCAATGGTTCCATGCAAGGTGCTAGCTTGCCATCGGGGGCAACTTAGGGTTCAGTGGACACTTCGGCATGGGATCACCCGGGCCGGGATTCGAACCTCAAACCCTACGATTAGTGGATTAGTGGACAACCCGCTCTACCGACTGAGCCACAGCCAACCAGCTTCTCTGAGGAGTTCCTTTATGCACTTAGTGACGTATCTGTTGATGTCGAGGGGGCATCTTGAAAGAGTATATGCATCAACACTTTGCTGGGTCGGTAACATAATCTAAAATCTGATAGTTCTCCCACCCACCTGTAGCCAACTGCATTCAACTTAGCAGTACTCATGACATACGTCAACGGATTATTGTCTGTGTAGCTGGTAAAATATGGTGCATAAAACAAGTAATCCCTGAATTTCTCGCAGACTGCCCACTTTAGGGCAATAAACTCTAGTTTGCCTGAGTGGAGCCTACAATGCTTTTCAGCTGGTGTAAGGGTCCTTGAGCCATACGCAATTACTCTCAGCTTCCCACCCTGGCTCTGGTAAAGGACAGCTCCTAGTCCTTTATCGGACACATCCGTGTGGAGTACAAAAGGAAGCTCGAAGTCTGGATAAGCGAGGACAGGGGGGTTCTTGGACATATGAGCGATAGTAACTCAAAAAGCCCATGACTCTCCGCACATCTCCAACAGTGGCAGGTGATTCATTCTTCAGAGTGAACACCTCCAGGTCCTTAGGATCAATGCGCAAACCCTTGGCCGAAACCAACGACCCACATATCTCACTTCTCGTTTAAACAGGTCACATTTTGTTGGCCTGAGTTTGACTCCCTTATTCTGTAGGGCTCTCAGGACCTTTCTCAGCCCTTCAACATGGTCCTCGAATGTTCTGGCATAGCACAGTATATCATCCAAATATGGAATACAACACTCATCTCGAAGGGGAGAAAGGATTTCTTCCATACTGCGCTGAAACGCAGCGGGTGCATTTGTTAGTCCGAAGGGGATTCGCACCCACTCGTAAAGACCCCATGGGGTGATGAATGCAGTCAAGTGGCGCGACCGCTCTGAAATGAACCCCTGGTGGTACGCCTTCCCTTGGTCTAGGATGGAGCACCAGCTGTATCCACCCAAAGTATCTGTGAGGTCTTGGATTCTCGGCAAAGGGTGTCGGTCTGGAACAGTGCGTTGATTCAAGAGCCGGTAATCAATACAGAGTCTGAGCATCCCAGCACGCAGACTACGGGTGCTGAGTAAGGAGATTTGGACTTCACAATCCACCCTCTAACCAGAAGACCAGAAGGTTTTTGGATAGAAGTATATGATTTCTGGATTGGAGTACTGTCCCTGAGGGTAATGGACATTTCCAGGCTAGGTATACACCCCATGTCATTGTCGTCTCATGCGAATGCCCTGGACTCATCTCGCAACATTTTCTTTACAATCTTCTGCTGCTCCTCAGTTAAGTGGTCAACATCAACTGGTGGGTCCCATTCCTGTGGCACACTCCCTCGTTTGTCCTGCTGACTTTCAGGATGTTCGTCCCTGTTGCCCTCCTGAGCAACGCTTGCCTCAGTTTGGTTCAGCTCATCAGTCGGTATTATTCTAGATATTGGCTCAATGCTCCCAAGGGCACTTTTACAGAACACTTTTACAGTTGTTGTAACTGTGGGTTACTCTCACTGGGTTCGAAGAGCACAAGTGTGTTGGATATGTCAAGTGTAGACGGTATTTTACCCTTAATGTGTCTGATATGACCAGCTGGAATGACCACGTCCTGCAGTCCCACTCTCAGTCGAGTCTGGCTGCCATCATTACTTTTGCAAGAACAAAGTTGACTAATGCAGTGGCTTTGTCATCCTGTAGGTTCATGGCACCACGAAGAAAACTCAGAATGGTTGGTATGAAATCTGTGCTCTCCTTTGGTCCCAGTATCAGCTGTTCAATCACACTGAAACCAATCAGGGGGCAGTCCATAGGCACACTACTCTCAAGGAAAGACACTTGTATTGCTAGATTTGGGTCACTGTTGTTTGGTAAACTCACCATCACTCCCACCCAACCATCATATGGCAACGGTTGACCATTTATAGCTAGCACACTAAGAGCCTTTTGTCCTATTAGTTCAGCCAATGGTCGCAACTTGTGGTTAGGAAGGTAAGTCTTTACCCACTGGCGGTCTAGAAGGCTTAATTGGGCACCAGAGTCCAACAAATAGCTGTGTCCCCCACATAGCTGTGAATATAGCACTTTCTTTCCCACTAGTTGGGCCACTCTTTCATTAGCTTCAGTCTCTTTGTTTGATAATGGGGGAGTTACACAGCTGGTTTTTACATGGGCGGGTTCGTCTGGATGCATCTCTAGCTTTGTGGGGTACTGCTGACTGCTACTGATTAGTGAGTGAGCGTCAGCAGAGGGCTGAATGATGTTCCTTGTTTGACCCCGTTTGAGACATCCTACTGCCCTGTGACCTGCCTCCCCACATGTGAAACAATGATTGCAAGCCCCTTTCAACACACTTAGGGCAGCCATACTGTTTTGCTGTTTGTTTGAACCTTTTGCTTGGTATGGGTATATTGACAAGTTTGTTCGGGCATCTTGAGGGCTGTGAGACACTCCATTTTAGTCAGAGCATAAACCTTCGCACTCAATTCCTCTATGACTTAATTTTTGTTTTTTGCTTTATAATCAGCTAGTTTCTCACTGTCTTTATCATGCTCAAGTTGAGCACTGTGAGCATGGATTACTTTCTGTCATGGACAATGTCCCAGTCTTCGCTGTCTCTCACTTTCCTCACTAGACACTTTATTAACTTGTCTTATCAGTGCTTCATCTGAAACAGTGTAATCAGACAGGAGAGGCTTGAGTTCATTGCGAATGTCACTGTACTTGGGGATGATGGATGGTGCGCAGAAACACATTCTGGATTGTGCGGTGCTCATACTCAATGTCCGTACTATCCTGTCTGGATGCAAACATGACTTTCTGTTTCAGTCCTATCATTCTGTAGAGAAACTGCTGGGGACTCTCATGCTCATGTTGCTTGGTGAGAATACATTTGTAGGCGTCACATAGGGATCAGGGTTTGGGACATGTGCTTCACACTGTGGTGTACTAGTTGAGGCAGCAGAGGGAGACACAGGGTTAGTCTGACTAACCTGGGGGTGAGGGGGCATTTGGGCCAGTTGGGGGAGGATATGGTTGAGTTAGGAGATCAATCTGGTTTATCATGGCTTAGTGGCTTTCATAGAGTGCACAAAGTAGCATGAAGCTGCTCATGCTGGCAAAGGAGGGTGCTGTGGTGGGACAAGGCTCAATGTGAGGGATCTGGTTCTGTCACAGTCACAGAAAGCAGATTAAGAGTATTTTATTAACCTATTATTAAGCTTGAGTCGGGTGGAGGTGTGAGGAAAGTGTCACCCGATGTCGGGATTCAAACACGGGTCTACAGCATAAGAGATGAGTACTCATGTGATGCCACAGAGGGGAGGGGGAACAATGCAAAATATGTGCAGAATCAGTGAACCATGAGGAATGCAAGGTGGGGCTGGGCGTAGCAGGAAGAGAGCTGGGAGAGAGCAGACAGGCAGCGTGACCGGTGAACCAGGAACATGAGGAGAAAAAAATAGGATAAGCATAGGATTACTTGATGAGGAAAAACACTTGACATAACTTGAAAACAAACACGAGGAAAGCCAGATGTGTACTGCACTGAAGTCGGAACAATCTGTTGATGAGTGGCTGAAAAACCAGAGCTTATAAACGCTGCAGATTGGGTGAGTAGAACCAGGTGAGATCTATCAGGCGAGGCATGCCCTGTACAATACACCAAAAAAATGTACAATTTTGGTGACCAGAAAATCTTCTCAGAATGCACATGTCAAACCTTGAGACAGATGGACTACAACAGCAGAAGACCATGTTGGGTTCCACTTCTGTCAGTCAAGAACAGAAAGCTGAAACTGCAGTGTGCACAGGCTCGCCAAAACTGGACAGCTGAACACTGGAAAAAAAGTAGCCTGGGCTGATGAATCTCGATTTCTGCTCATTGGGGTCAGAATGGGGTCAGAATTTGATACCAACAGCATGAATCCATGGACCCAACCTGCCTTGTTTCAACAGTCCAGGCTGGTGGAGGTGGTATAATGGTGTGGAGAATGTTTTCTTGCCACACTTTGGGCCTGTTAATACCAAATTAGCTATTGCTTGAATGTCACAGGGTATTTGAGTTTTCTTGCTGAACATGTGCATCCCTTCATTGCCACAATTTACCTAGCTTCTAATGGCTACTTCCAGCGTGATAAAGCACTATGTAACAAAGCAAAAGTCATCTCAAACTGGTTTTATGAACATGACATTGAGTTCATATGTTTAGTGGTTTCTCCAGTCAACAGATCTGAATGCAATAGAACACCTTCGGGATGTTGTAGAACAGGACATTTGCAGCATAACACATTATTGTTTCTATAGTAACAGCTCATTCACAGAGACTTGTATATCCGAATAATAACAAACATAGCCACTCTATTTTAGACAGCTGAAATTACCCTTTGTTCTCCCTGACTTTTGAATTAATTTTTTGGCCATTGGCCTTTTTCTTGTATAATTTTCAGTCTCTCCTCATAAGTATGTACATCCAAATACTTTTCTAAATTGATGTCAACATTAGCAGTGTCATTTCATGTCAAAAAGTAGCTGAGCTGCACACATGAGCTTCACTGAGTGACTATTGTGTAGTGTACTGTATTAGGGCCTTCAAAGAGCATTTTCATGCAGGCTGCACTACTGTTGACCAAAATGAGTTTGAGTTATAAGCATGAGATATTTGTTTTCGCTAAAATATTGAATTACACCAAGAGAAATGATTAATACTTTGGTAAACATTTCATTGCCACATTTTAATGGAATTTTAGGGAAAGCCAGGCTTGCTGTGTAGTCAATAGCCAGTGATTCATACACTCATTTACACCTAGGGACAATTTACCATAGATTATCCACCTGTATTTTTTTAGACAGTGGGAGGAAAATGAACAACCCAGAGGAATCATTGTCTACTGAAGTGAGGCATGCTAGAAAGAGCCTCCAACCAGCCTCTTTCAGTAATTGAACTCAAGTCTTCAATTAAAGCTCCCAGACTGTGCAGTAGGCCAAGGGGCCAGCACACTGAAGCAACCCTTTAAAGACAGCAGGTTCCTGCCAACCCCGTAATTGATTTTTTCAGTCTGGCTCTGTGCAGTGGACCCAAACAACTCCCTGTAGGCCTGAAGCTTCAAGCCCATGCTGCTTGCCTTCCCTCCCTGGTTCTCTCCATGTTATGCCCTTTGACCTAAACCCTGGGCTGAGACCTCCTCCCTTTAACTTTGAACATGACCACTACACTCACTTGTTCTTTCTGCAGAGGCAATGACACGGGAAGAGGATCAAAGACAATAAGCCAGCTACAGTCTCTCTTTTCATAAGAGAATAATCACGCATGCTGAGGAGAGAATATTGTTATATAAGGGTTTGCTACATAATAGACAAGCCTGATATGATGTCATTATTAAGGTACACTTTGCTGGTACTGTCAAAAGGCACATAACATAAAAGTGATAACTGCCAAAGTAAGCACTGCAATCCTTGCTTGAGTCCCTACAAAATTATTACACCTAAAACACAATAAATACATTTGGAGTACTTTTGCTTGGGTAACAATGACAAATGAATGATCTTTTGTATCATTAGGAGGCATCGTTCACCAGGAAAAGTGAATATAGTATAACTTTAAGCTAATTTAAGGCAATGGTATGTAATCAATTAGGAAAATATCAAACTGAACTGGGTCTCCCAAAATATAACAGGTAACATACTACATAGGTACAACAGTGGCCCTTATGGTTCAGTTATTTGCCTTTACTGAATTTTTGAAATTACAGCGCATTTACTTTGTCAGGTGAATCATACTTACTAAAGATACAAAGATATTCTAAAGATTCTAGTGACAAGCAAAAGTATAGATACTGTATATTTTTTATCAGAGTGTTTTTCTGAGCGTGTACTGCATTGTCTATCCTTTGTACTTGGTGTCCATTGAGTCCCCACTATATGGGATGTAATTAAGACCAATGTTTCCCAAACAAGCCCTGCTCTAACAGATATTTAATGTTTTTCAATTAGATTGTACTGGAACCTGGAACAGAGAATAAAGTGTGAGCCAACTGGCAGTCTCTGAAAAAGATCAACATTTAAACAGACCTCCTTCATTAAAAATATACTGCTATGAGTAACCTGTACGAAATTTGTCAGTGTGTTGTGATGCTGATATTTCCTGTCACTTTTATGTTTCATGTATAATTAAAAATTAATTAAGATAGGAGTAGTGACATGTTAACACTGCTAGACTTCCTCAAACCAATGAAATAAAGTGTTAGGCGTTTTTTTGTGCATGAAAGAGATTTTTTTGGAAATGTATGTTCTCTGTTATTGTAGTGCCTATTAAAAGGAATGTCAGAGACCCCCGAATAGGTCCCAGAGTTCTTACCATCTGCAGGGCTGAGTCCCCTAGCGGCAGAAATCATAGAAAGAGAGGGGCTGCTATGAATGGAGCGGATGTAATCCATGTAGGGGTTGATGTATGGGTGTGGGGGGCTAAAGGTCGAATCCACACCAATGCCTGAAGAATTCCGGTGGGGTGGGATTCTGATGACAGAGATATCAGAAAATGCAGGGCTGCCTGCCAATACAGGAGGCCTGGATTAAAAAACACAGAGAGTAAAAGGAATTAGCATTTAAAGAATACTATTTTCAAACACAAAGATTTTAGTTTCTCTCATCTTATGTGTATATGGAACTGAATCACAATTAGATTTGGAATAAGCATGAACAGGCAAATGCTTGCCATTCACTATTGCTTTCTGTTCCTAGTGTTACTTCACCTAAGAATGTAGCAGGAAGTGGAGCAGGAAATGAATGGTGACACTATCTGTCACCATCTGTGCAGCCAAATCTTAAAGCAAGAGGGGAGAAGAAAGCCCAAGCTAAATTCTAACTGATCCCCTCCCTTGCAGACATTTCCTAAGATCAAAGCCAGCTTTCATGGCAGCATCTTAATCAGATGAGGATGACCATGAATTTTCTCATCACTCCCACAATGCCTTTCAATGTTTTCTTTAAGTCTATGAGTTTGAGAGTTTTGTTTTTATAGATTGTAAACACACCTTCTTAAGTAGCAAGTGATGTTTATGCTTTTTAATGAAATAAGGGTTATCACTCATCAGTAGAAACTCAGAAAAAAGGATCCAGAAATGTTGGCAGTTAACAACTATATTTTCTAATCATGAGGTCACCATGTGACTTTGTGGTCTCAACATGTGTGCGCACCCAGACAAGAAGATATCCAGGTTTGAATCGCCGCCCCTGGCAGATAGGTGGGGTGAAATAGAACTGATATTACCACATCACAAACAACTCCAAAAAATCCATCTAAGAGAACTCTCCATCAAGAGTTCAAGATTGTGACTATGACTACACGCACATAAAACTCAGTTTAAGGTCTATATTTGGGTTGTAGCCATATTCCAAATACAATGTTTATATGCATACATGCAAAGAAATATTCCTGTATACATGGTTGTTGTAAGTATGCCTGTTGGCATTCCTTAATACCTAGCCTACAGCTAAGCATCTGTTAGCACCCACAATTGCTTGTAGACTGGGCATACGCATATATCTCCTTTCAGTGGTTGTTTATATGCAGCAAAATTCCATATATATATTCCAAGGGTAGGAATCAGAATTTGGGGAATCAGAATACTGTCTTAATCTTCATTGGGCAATTGGATTGTGATGTTTACATACTAATACTAATTAGAATATTGCCAAATTTCAATTAATATCGAAATATGTGTTTATAAGTGTTCCGATTAATAATGGAATATTTGGGAATATTAATATCGGAATATGATGTGCATGTAAACATAGACTTTAAAAGGGAAAAATATAAAAAGTAAAGTGAGAAGAGCCAGAGGGGAAAATATTTGTCCTGTGGAGAACTTTTGAGTCTTGAAAGGAGGGCCAGAAAGATCCAATTATACATCAAAATCTGTCCTGGAGCTCAGGCATTCACTGCAGTCTACAAATGGGAAACACCCTTCAAATCTAGACTAATCAAGCAACAGATATCGGCACAATGAGACAACCTAACAGTTGAATTGCTGAAATATTTTCAATCTAAAATAAATAAATAAAAATCCCATGGGATTTTAGGTAGCATCAGAGAATCCAAGACGCTGCTTTTTTTCTACCATATTACCACAAGAAATGAAAGTGCTAGTTGTTTATAGATATGCCCTCTTAATCTGCTAAACACAAATTCATTAATTCAATCATCTTCAGTAAGTGCTTTATTCTGAACAGGGTAGCAGCAGATCCTGAGTCTATCCTGGGAACACTGAGTGCAAGGCAGAAGAAGTAACTCCATATGCTTCTAACATTGTGGCAACAGTTTGAGGAAGACACACATATTGGTGTGATGGTCAGGTATCCACAAACTTTTGCCCATATAGAGTATACAGTGCCTTGTGAAAGTATTCGGCCCCCTTGAACTGTTTGACCTTTTGCCACATTTCAGGCCTCAAACATAAAGATATAAAACTGTAATATTTTGTGAAGAATCAACAACAGGTGGGACACAATCATGAAGTGGAACGAAATTTATTGGATATTTCAAACTT
>JAFFST010001014.1:20949-35164 GCA_022414735.1 Noturus placidus | reverse complement strand
TTATTTTCAAAAGCCACAGGGAGCCTGTCATGGATCCTCCGGAAGCAGTGCGCATGCGCCATGCATGCGCGCTGCATTTGCTCGGCTCTGAAGCGGACTTGACTGACAGTTCTAAACACGTGGACTTTTGCCTAGCCTTGTGTACGTTGTTTGCTGATCGCCTGACCCTCGCCTGTCTCTGGATTACCTCTGTTGGATTTACGTTTGGGATTACACTGTTTGACACTGTTTGTAAATAAAGCACGGTTCGCACTGCAATTGCGTCCTGCCTCATTCTCTGCCGTCACGGGACGTGACAGAGCCGCATCAGAAGGATGAAAGAGCCGCATGCGGCTCCGGAGCCGCGGGTTGCCGACCCCTGTACTAACCGATAGTATATGCTGTTTCCTGGTCGAGGGAAAATTACATCAAACACACAATGCGATGGCACTAGCATTAGCAAGATGGGCGTGATAGAGCCCCTCCCCATCCGTTACGTAAGGAAAGCTGCGACTGTTGAGTGCATGATGTGTCCATCATTCCACACTTTGTTTTTTCGGTTGAAGGAGTGCATCATCCGGGAACTTAACGTGCACTTTGTTTTTTGGGGTTTTTCAGTGCAAACACACTTATCACACTATTGATACTACAAAATGGCGTAAAATAGTGCACAAGTGTGTGATCTGGGATATACCTACGCTCACTTTTTAAAGTGGACCTATTATTATGCCATATAAATGTGCCTAATTTTGTTTGACGTCTCATACAATAGGTTTACAAGTATCCGAGGTCATAACGCACTTTAATTTTGTCCTAATGTAAATTGCATCATCACCTTTTTTCCCAGTGTCACAATCGACTCATTCAAGGATCCGTTCACTCTAAACTCCTCCTTTCAGAGAGCCAACTCTGCTCTGATTGGTCAGATGTCCCAGTCTGTCCCAGTACCGTATCTAAATTTCAACTCAGTAATAATGTCGTCGGTTTATCTTGCCAATTTAAGCCGAGTCCGATAACGATGCATCAGAAGATAAACCCGAACCACCATCGCAAGTATGACGAGAACAGGACGTTTCTCAGTGGTAGGTTTATATGTAGTTCGAGGTTAGCAGAGGCTAACATCTAACAGGCTAACAGCTGTGCACTGTAATATAAGTAACATTATATTACTCGATTCAGCTGTTGAGAATCGCTTCTTTATTTTGGAAGTCATTAACTCCATTTGTGGTGCACTTTGATTTTTGAAACTTTGCAGACTTTTTACATTCACATGCAGCTCTATAACATGCTACATGAAAGGTAATATCTGAAAAACCATAATGGGTGCACTTTAAACCAAAATTACAAGGCAAATCAAAAGGACTTAGATTTTTAGGTTTGCTATTTCTTAAGCCACCTTAAAGCCGCTTTATTGATTACTTTTAAAATTGTGAATCCTTACAAAATTTTGAGATCACAGAAATGTGTTTCCACAAATTTCATATGAAAAGCTAAAGGTTTACAATTTTTTTTAAAAATTGGATGATTTTAGAAAGATTAACCAAGTAACCAAGTAACATTAGAAAAATATGAAACCATTGATTAACGAGAGAAAGTGTAATATTTAGACAGTGAGTTTTTACTGTGAACACTACGGTCATATTCTCAGTGATGTTTATCGTAATGTACTTTTCCATTGTATTATATATGCATATTACCCAGCCTTACTTTCAAGACAAATCACACTCCCTCTCTCTCTCCCTCACTCTCTCTCTCACTCACTCACTGACTCTCTCTCTCACTCACTCACTGACTCACTCTCTCACTCACACTCTCTCACTCACTCACTCACACTCACTCACTCACTCTCACTCACTCTATCTCTCACACACTCTCTCTCACTCTCTCACACTCTCTCTCACACACTCACTCACTCTCACTCAAACACTCTCACTCACACTCTCTCTCACTGTGACTCACTCACTCTCTCACTCACTCTCTCTCACTCTGACTCACTCACTCTCTCACTGTCTCTCACTCACTCTCTCACTCACTCTCTCACTCACTCTCTCACTCACTCTCTCTCTCTCACACTCACACTCTCAGTCTCTCTCACTCAGTCTCTCTCTCACACTTTCTCACTCTCTCTCTCACTCTCTCTTTCTCTCTCACTGTCTCTCTCACTCTCTGACTCATGCTCTCACTCTTTCTCTCAGTCTCTCTCACTCAGTCTCTCACTCTCACTCTCCTTCACTCACTTTCTTTCTCTCACACAGTCTCTCACTCTCTCTCACTCAGTCTCTCACTCAGTCTCTCACTCTCTTTCTCCCAGTCTCTCACTCAGTCTCTCACTCTTTTTCTCTCAGTCTCTCTCACTCAGTCTCTCACTCACTCTTTCTCTCACTCTCTCACTCAGTCTCTCACGCTCTCTTTCTCTCTCTCACTCACTCTTTCTGTCACTCGCGCTCTCACTCACTCTCTCTTTCTCCCACGCTCTCTTTCTCTCACTCTCTCTTTCTCTCACTCTCTCTCACTCACTCTCTCTCACTCTCTTTCACTCACTCACACTCTCACTCTCTTTCACTTTCTCTGTCTCTCTCACTCAGTCTCTCACTCACTCTCTCTCACTCTCACTCACTCACACGCTCACTCTCTTTCACTCACTCTCTCTTTCTCTCACTCTCTCACTTACTTTCTTTTTCTCACTCTTATCACTCTTTCTCTCACACGCTCTCTCTCGCTCGCGCACTCTCCCTCTCTCACTCACTCGTGTATATTAAAACCTAATTGACTTAAAAGAGCTTGCAGTTTTGTGTCCCACAACCGCAGCATGTAACTTGAAAACACCCTGAAATTTCTCATGGGAGAAAAAAGGCAGGACAGGCAGCCTATCACAACAAAGCCTAGCACATCACAAGTCAGGGATAGCACAACAAAAAAACGCAAGCATCTGCAAACACTGGACTGCAGCTTAAGCATGACCTACATTTGCTCTCTGGAACCGAACACACGCTGATTTTATGGAGGCGCTTAAATCAGGCACAACCAAGTGTAAAGCAAATTAAATTGTGTGCGAGAGAAAGAGTGAGGAAAGGAGGGCAGACTATGATCATGAACCCGGTGGTGTTTGTGTCACGTTCTCTCGGTATTTGAGAAACTCTTGAAGGTTCTCTCAGATGTGTGGTCTTAAAATAAAAATTCTGTCACACAAATTTGGTGCTTCTTTTCAAATATGGTTGTCCTAACAGCAAAGATGTATATTAAAACATAAATGTTAATTTATTGTTCCTATGTTGGATGTTTGGATGTAATCAGACAGCATTCATTTTTTTAAAAAGCAGATCTGCCCAACATTTGCTTTGCTTTCTGCTTTATGTTGCAATTTCCTTTCTATTTGTTCCGTTTCTGCATGGTGACCTACTAATCTGATCACTGAGCACATATTTTTGGACAATAATCATAGAATCATTCAAAAATATTACATTACTCATTACTAAATATTATTCAAGGCAAAAAAAATTATTATATTCGCTTACAATGTATTAATTTATTGGACACACTTTCACTCTATCATGTAGTTGACTAAGCATTTTCACTTGCTTGAACAATGACATGCAAATGACACTAATGACACTGCTGTCAGTCAAAACCAAGACCACGTTTTGGAGAAATTATTTTGTATTATTCTGAATGTAAAAAAAGCCTAAACATATATTTAGCATTTGATTTTCTGCCCATTATTGACTGACTTAACATCAGACTTGCCATTAATGATGGACTTGTACAGCTCGTGCTGTTATTGGAAGAAAATATTTGTATTGAGATGTGTAACTTTCAGCACCATAAAACACTTGAATACATAGTTGAGAACAACACAATAGTCAAATATTGTCTTCTTATTGTAAGTCTCTTTCTTTATTTATTTTTTTTTTTTTGGTGTAACAGGTGCACTGGATGAAGATGTGGTGGTGATCGATGCTACTCCTGCACCTGCGGTTCCAGCTAGCGAGGAGATCAATGTCACTTCCACCGACAGTGAGGTAGAAATTGTTGGAGATGCCTACAGGTGAGCTCTTAACCTCTTGGCCTTGTTACTTCGAACACCTTGTGATTTTCCCCTTTGTATGGAGCATTCCAGTATATCTGTAGTCTCGCTGTGCTGGTCGGACTGTTTAAGCATCAGCATTCTTTGCAGCACAAAGTCTGCAGTTTTTGAGAATAAACTCTTAGCCAGGAAAAATAAAAACAAACAAAAAAATGATCATTAGGTGCCGTACATTGTATGTATCCTTTAACATGGTGGTGATTGTGTCTGGTCCCAGTGTGTAGGACTCAAGAGTGGGGGCTGTGTGAGAATGTACATCTGGGCCTTAATATGGAACAGACAGGATCCACTTGTGTGTAGGCATTCGTGGATCTTTCAGCTGTTGCCTTGGACTACAAGGTCAAGCTCAGTCAGGGCTAATGTGTTTCTTCCCTCCACTTCCCAGGCCTCCCTCTCTTTCCAGCTGACTGCTCTGATCTTCTTTTAGCATTAAAGATCGAACAAGGCCGTTGTGTCTTTTTGACAAGACCGCTTCAGAGAATCCCATGGTCATTCTTGCTCTCCTTCACGCATGGGGAAAAGGTTCTCCGTCTAAAGGGTTAATCATAATCATCAAATCTGATATTTTAAAGCCATAAACACACTTATTTCCTAGCTTATTGGTGACTACGTTTGGGTAGAAATGTAATAACACTAATAACGGGTGCGTTATGTCCTCTTAAAGATAACAGTTTAGCTGTATCTATAGCTCCATGATGAGAAATGGCATAGGGTTAATATTATTAACTGAGCAAAATCTAACACCAGCCATGGCATTAATCTGGTGAGCTGAGGTAATGAACTAACTAGACAAGCTGACCTAACAAAGCCATGTTTGGACTGGATTGGTTTTATATGAGGTGGTGGGGTAATGTCATTTTTTACTGGAGTATGTCTGGGATTCTATTTACATCTGAATTTGTTATGTAGGTGTTTTTACAGACTACAGACTACACATCTACAAGTATGGAAAGATTACTTTGCCCTCCACTCATATTGATCGAACAAGTTATCATTCATAACTTCTTATGGTCATGTGACCCAGTTATGATCTTGATTTATAACAAAGGTCAAAACAATCAGTTCATATTAAAATGAGGTGAATGTAGAACACAAAGAATTTTTTTATGTTGCCACCATGCATCATGAATACTCTCCCATCTCTGTGATTTACAGAGATCAATTATCTCATGCAAATTGCTGCAGGCATCCTCTGGTAACATTACTTAACAGACGTGTGTCCAGAAATCTTATCCTGTCCGAATACATTTACATTTATTCATTTAGCAGACGCTTTTATCCAAAGCGACTTACAAATGAGACACACTCACACACCAATGGTAGCAGAGCTACATGCAAGGTGCTAGCTTGCCATCGGGGGCAACTTAGGGTGCAGTGTCTTGCCCAAGGACACTTTGGCATGGGATCACTCTTGATTCGAACCACCAACCCTACGGTTAGCGGATTAGTGGACAACCCACTCTACCGACTGAGCCACAGCCGCCCTAGTTCTGTAAGCTGTAAAAACCCTGCCATATGGTTGTGCCCTAAATTTTGGATCTAAAGATGTACTTGCTAGTGTTGTGGATGATATTGAGGTGCCTGGTGCTGATCGCATCATTCTTAAGAGCCCTACCTGTATCCATGATGTGTTGAATGTAGCAAAAGGGAAAAACAAGACTGAAAACATGCAATGTACCAAGACAACACATGTACGTCACATAAGGCACAATAGAACTACAAGGTATTTAAGGTGCTGTCTGACCACCGACTTTAAACATATTTGCATGAATTTAGATATTTATGCAGATAAGAGCAGCTAGAGTGGAGTGCAACAATTGATTTAGTCTATGTTATGTACAGAAGTAAGGGAAACAAAACTAATTGCGACATATATATTAGTTCATGTGGTGGATGGCAGCAGGTGTTTAGGGATTTATGTCTGACAGCTTGGAGGGGAAAGCTCTTGCAGAACTGTGGCTGTTGCAGAAACTTGTGATTTTGGTTTTGATGCTGTGAAACTTTCTGCAAAGATGCAGTCCGTGAGGAGGCTCTCCACTGTGCCTCTGTAGCGAGGTGGTGAGGATGGGCGGTGATAGTCTGGTGCTCTTCAGTCTCTGCGAAGTGGAGACTTTATTGTGCCTTTGCTACTTCAGCTTGCAGTACTCCCAAACATTGCATTTAGGATAAAAAATAAAGGGGGCAGGATAAACAGGCAGTACTTTGCCAAGCACTGAGCTCATAGCAAAAGGTTCAAATGTTGGAATTGGTACAGGTTTGAAAAGTCAGATGAACAATTTATGTAAAATATAATGCATTACGTTGTAAGTGGTAATTCGCCGGTCAGAATTACGTCATTTTCAATGTCGGCACGTTCGATAGACAAAGTGGTAAGCTTGTGGTAGCCCCATGTTTGTATATTGTTAGCAACAAGCTAGGCAGCTAACTCTGATGAGTGATGTGTTTTAGATTTAACAAACGAATATGCTTGTAGGGTGATTAAGATAAAGCTAACACTTGTATATACAGTCTAACTCATTTAAAAGTAAGACGTTTTAGTTTGTTTATTTTTGATGCTGTGCACAACTGCGCTGATTTGATGTCACTCTGTCGAGGAAAAAAAAAACTGCTATAAAATAGTGCATTTACTGTAGATGGTGCGGTTACTATTTTTTTCAAAGTCCATTCTAATTAATAGAAAACTTTTTAAATAAATTGCTTCATTTTTTGTTCATAAAGTTGAAAAAAGTTTGTTTTTTTCTTCTTCTTTGCTCCTCATGTACTCGCACCCTAAACAGTGTTATTTAAATGAATAGGAAAGGCAAGGTAAAAGTGCCTTATCTTGAAGCTTTCCATAAAACGTGTCACTTTTATATATCTTGTTTTAATTATTCTCTCCATCCTTCACTGATCCAAACCATGACTCCTTATTGTTATTGATATTGAGTGCCGGTTTGTGGACCCCATAATAATTTCCAACAGCTTTATTGTGTTATCCCACTTACTGCTGCCAGAAATGGCCTGTGCCTCCTGCTTGATCCTAACAACATTGTCACATTGTCAATCTTTAAATGATCACTGCATTTCTATTGTCACCTGTGTCTCGTGCCACATTGACTGGACCCATTATGCTTGTGGAGGCTGTAACTAGACAAAAATTCTGCGCTTAAAAGATTCTTATTTTTGCTGGAATAAATGTTACTGATTGAGATTGATATTCACCCAGTCTGACTGCTGGATGATCTAGACACAGCATGGCGAATACCTGTTCCCTTATGTGTGAGGTTTGTCACAATATCAATACCAGGTGTCATGATTCTCTGTACCAAAACAATACTTTGTCCTAAATAAATCTAAGTGTGGACACACACACACGCCCCAAAATTCAAATGCACCCAGATTTCCTTCTTTTCTTCTAATTGACGAATCAGCACACAGGAGGCAAGTTGCTGTTGTCTGAGCGGTAATGCCATACATTCCTTCAAAGATCATGGACGGGAATGTTAGTTACAGCTGTTATAGTAATGTCCCAGTTCTATATGTTGGTTTTACTCTAAAATTCGGTGTGAAGCTTGTTTTCTGCATCTGCGCATTTGTTGCTGGAGCCACCACCCATCTCAGCCATCCGAGGCAAATTAGCAGACTTAATTTTCCTATAGGCAAAATATGTCACATTAGTGTTGGCCTGTTGAAAGGCAGCATCAAAAGTATTGAACTTTTATAGTATTGACAATGTATTGAACATTTTCCGATAGCTTGTGCAGCTCTATTTGGGGGAAACTTTTACTACTTTTTAGCATCATTTATGATATTTTCATGATGCATTACTGCAAAGCTTCTCATTTCTGTTACACTTCTATTGGATTCTTAAATTGTGAAGACAATGATACCTTGGACGATAGGCGTTCTTATACTGGCTTTGCACTGGGAAAAGTACAAGCAGAAGCCTTTGTTTGTCATATATTCATTACAGCACAGTGAAATTCTTTCCTTTCCATATCCCAACTTTTAAGAAGCTTTGGGTCAGAGCACAGGGTTAGCCGTGGTACAGCACTCGTGCAGCCCAGAGGGTTAAAGGCCTTGCTGGGCAGTTCTTGAGCTTGAATCCAAAACCTTCTGATCAGTAACCCAGAGCCTTAACCAATGAGCCACCATTGCCGTTAAGGCCTAGTTAGCCTCCCCACAAAAGCTGTGCAAAAGTGTCTGCAATAACAATACTGAGCCAGGGATTTTCCTCGGTCAGAATAAGGTCAAGGTTGCCCATGTTCTCATTTGTGCAATGTCAACATCAAGAAGTATTTCACTCTGTGGCAAATAAATAAATAAATAAATGGGTCAGGAAAAAAAAAGTATGTGAAATGTCATATTTAAAGTTCAGCGTAGAAACCAAAGCAATATATGTTAATATTCACTTGTTTGGAATGTTGATAGTCAAAACATTAGCCCGTGGTCCTCGGACAAACATTTATTTTAACTGTCATTTCCAGGTGGATGTGTGATTCAGTAGTTTTGTAAAAAGCTGGTGGTAAAAGAAAGCTTTGTTTTTCCTGTCTGTCTGCTAGAGAGGAATTAAATCATGTTTATTATTGTTGTTTTGTTACTGAAAACTTTTTAAACATGATCCAGCCAGTTTGGTTTGTTGTTACTGTGATTTTGTTTATGGGTGCACTGTGTTACTGTAAAGGTTTATCGCTACTTTCCATTAGGATAAATTAGAGAATCGGTGTGTTTGGGTCCAATATCTAACTAATGCATCATACATTCGGGTTAAATTATGCTAACTACGGTTTTTCTCTCTGTAATGAATTTATAATTTGTCCAGCCGTGAAACACCATACAACGGAGGTCTTCAACAGGGGGTCCGTGGAGGTATTGCATGGGGGTCGCAAAAGTTTTGGTACCAGTTTGATATAACACAATTTCATACAATATATATAATTAGGGGGTCCCCGCTGCATCTCGCCATCAGTTTGGGGGTCCTTGGCCTGGAAAACGTTGAAGACCCCTGCCATACAATATCATAATCGAAGATTTTTCAAAGATGTTCTTCCAGCAAAGAGCAGACAGAGTTGTATTACTACATTAAAAAAAAGTCAGTTTACCTATACAGATTTTGATTCGTATTTGATTTAAAATATATTTTTGTGCCAAATGTTTTGCATTTTATAGTGTACGGCTGCAGCTAAAGATTATTTTGATAATCATTTAATCTACTTACTTCCCACCACTGCATTATGCAAATGCTTGCTATCATGAGCTTTGAAATGAGCAAAGGTTAGTCTCATAAACTGATTATTCATTTGAAATTATGTTTCAGCCCTTTGAGTACAGAAAGTACTGTTGTCTTGGTCCAATTAGCACATGGGAATATTATAAGAAAGGTAGATTAATATATGACGATAAATGTGTGATTACAGCTGTAAAACTGGATAAGGAAGAACATGTCAATACATGATTCAATCAGGCACATTGAGCTTCCACTGTTTCTCGCGTTCCCACAAACAAAAGGTTAAAAATTAAAATATTACACACATGAAAGCACCAGTTATGTCCAGAGTGTAGCATACTGTGAAGAGGTTGTTCTCTGTTGTAACCGCTAGACACTAGGTCATTTCAGTCGTATGTGTTTTTAGTACAAGTGACTGCATGCTTCATAACACAGTCAAAATAATCAGCAATTAATTAGTTTCTTTTTTTTTCTTTACACATTTTTATTAGCGAATTTCTTGATCCGCTGTTGCAGCTCTAGTCCAATCAGCACTGAGTAATAGAAGGCATGGTCGGCAATATAAAAATGCTAACGATGCCCACAGTGCTCTCAGAACGACATCCTGAGATTTATATTGTATTATCTTAACATTCAATAAGATCCCTAAGATTAATTCCAGTTATGCTGTTATAACTATACATGTCTGAACAATTACTTGTTAATTCTTAGTTATTTATTTCTTATTACAATGGAGGTAGGAGATATTCCACCATGAGCAGAACTAGATAAACAGCAAAGCTTTGTTTTGTGTGCAAGAGCAGAGATGATGTGCTTTTAGTACTGCTGGGACAAACAGCTTATTACAGATTTTCTCATTCTCCTTTGAGTAACCTAATACTTGTTTTGAAAATCATTATTAAAAACAATTATAATTATATTCATAATAATTCACAATTTTATGTACAAAGGTTTGTGGTCACCTGACCACCACACTCGTTTGGGCTCATTCTAAATTTAGTCCCCCTTTGTTGTTCTAATAACCTCCACTTTTGGTATTTTGAAGTTACTGAAGTTAGGTGACGAGGTCTGGAACGCAGTCGGCTTCGCTCTAGTGGCAGATTGGCAGTGCTGGGATTTGAACTCACAACTTTCCGAACCACTGAGCTACCGTGGCCCTGTTCAGTGGGGTTGAGTTCAGGGCTCTGGGCAGATCACTCAAGTTCTTCCACTCCAAACTCTGCAAACCATGACTTCATGGAGCTCACTTTGTGCACAGGGTGCATCATCATGCTGGAATATGTCTGGGCCTCTTAGTTCCAGTGAAAGGAAATTATAATGCTTTGGGCAGCTGTGGCGAAGTTGGTAGAGCGGGCTGTCCACCAATCGTAGGGTTGGCGATTCGATTCCCGGCCTGGATGACTCCACATGCCGAAGTGTCCTTGGGCAAGACACTGAACCCTAAGTTGCCCCCGATGGCAAGTTAGCGCCTTGCATGGCAGCTCTGCTACAATTGGTTATAGAGTGTGTGTGTGTGTGTGAATGGGTGAATGAGACACAGTGTAAAGCGCTTTGGATAAAAGCACTATATAAGTGCGCCATTAACCATTAATTATAATGCTACAGCATACAAAGACCTATATAGTTGCCACAAACTTTGTCCACAAACTTTTGGCCACATAGTGTATTATGCCAGTTAAAACGATCTCCAGTAAGCAGCAATCATGTATTAATTAATAGTATATATTGGTGAACTTGCTGTATACCTGCATTTGAGAGTGTGCAGCAATAACAAGATAAACGAGGTAAAAGGCTATGGTCTTTCCATTCTGCCAGTGAACCGCTCTTTTAAGCAGTAATGCGTTTGATTTGGTGTTCGAAACAGAAACGCTTTTGTATTCACTCCACGATGTTTTAGGGACTCGTGTCTGCTGTCTTTGTTCAGTGGTTGTCGTTTTAAATTAGCACACAATTTAGATCACATGACAGTCTTCTTGGGAGTTATCCGTGTTTGGGTGAATCATGTAGTGCAGTGTATATAGGATAGAGAAACCATTATTTCATTGCCTGCATGATGCACTTGTAAATGGAGTAGGAAGATAAAGCCAAAGCTTCTGAATTATAAATGGAGAAAGAATAGAAATCTAGAGACTTCTGAGCATTTAAATTATTTGGACCAGCCATAATTTATGGAATAAAATAAGCACGCTTGGTACCTTGATCTATGTTATGAAGTATACTTCCTGCATGCTTTTATCACATGACCAACAGGTAAGACAGTGTCTCTGTGCTTTAACAGCCCAGATCCACCCAGATCCTGCATCGCAGCCAGTTCTACCACTCAGCAGCCCTGATGAGAGCCTCTGGCTTATTTACTGTGCAACCCTCCCCCTCTGTGGCATCTCTCTCTCTCTCTCTCTCTCAATATCATCGACTCCATCTCGCCTGTTTTCGTAAAGGTCAGGAAACCTATTATTCTTGATAACATGGTAGGCAGCACCACCGTGCTGGTGCACTTCTGTAGACTCCTGTTCCTATGGGGGAGGGTGTGTGTGAGAGTCAGAAGATGGGACCACTGGGGTTAGGTAGTGGATCTGAATTCCAATCTGCTTCATCTCTCGACTGAGGAATGTAGGAAAGCAGTTAGAGGCAAAGAGGGGGAGGGTGTGTGTGTTTGTACGTGTATATATGTGAGTGTTTTTGTATGTGCGCATGTGCTGGTGCTTGAGCGAGAGTGATTAATGGCTGATGGTCTTTTCAGCTCAGATAAAGCGAGTGACCTGTGACTAGGGGCTGATTTTAAGAAATTGTGTGTGTAGGCTTGCACAATTGTACATGCAGAGTGTTTTAAGAGTAGTCTGCACTTTGTGTATGTGTCGTGCACGTCGGTATGCATTTTATACATATGCTGATTGATTACAGTCAAAGATACTGCCAAGCAATGTAGGCTTCGTGGTATTCGTAATATTATTAAAACATTTCACCACGAAGATTGATGAGATCTGCAGGATTTGTGCTTGTGAACAGCTTTGCTGTTACTGCCGTGTGTTTAATGGAGAATGCAAGTCAGCACAGTCACTCTGGCTGGGGCCAAAGCCCCTCTGTGGCATGCAGATACCAGGCTGTATTTAGCAGTGCTGGGCTTACAACGCCCCAACAATACTGACCGATATCACTCTAAAACACTCCATCTCCAAACTTAAAGCTGGATGTTTAGGATTCGTTGCATTCTTCTTTTTCATACGTTTTGTATACGTGTTCCCTGAGTAACAAGGTCTAGCCTTGTTGATCTTGATATATTTCTTACCTGAACCCAGCCGTAAGGTAATGTTAGTTGGCTAACTATTTAGCTTTTAGTAGCTAGCCAAGTTTCTTGGGTAACATTGAGGCCAACTATTATGGTTATTTCATAAAGGGAAGCCAGTCAGTGTGATTGGCTGATTTAAATTTTACTTAAGCTCCGCCCTTTTTCACTCAAGGATACCTGTCACACTGGATAAAGACAGGATGTGCTCTACTACGCTACTAGAGAGCTTGTGCCACTTGTTTAGGAGTGTTTATCTGCACAAGCAGAATCATGTCTTTGATAAACATACTGAAAAGTCTACAAGTGTGTGATGTGTATACTTCGGTGTGTGAGATGGGCCCTTTAATTTCTGTATTTAAAACATTGTGAGATCGCTTGGTTTGCTCGCATAGTTCCTCTCCTGTTTATCAGTATATCTCTTATATAGTAGCTTTCTCAGTTCTCTCCCACACCCTCATTTCTCTCTCTCTCTCTGTGTGTTTCCCCTCCTTTCTCTGTGGCTGCTTTACTCAGAAAAGGCATTTCCGGGAACAGGGATTTTTGCTTGAGAGAGAGAGAGAGGCCTTGTTTATTCTTTCCGGTTGCCCAGACTTGCCTGAGAATTCTGAGAATGGCAGCCATTTTCTACATTGACCAGGTTGTTGAGGGTTGTTTGTTGATGTTGAGGGGGTCAAACTTCAGTATGGGTGATGTACTTCTTTCATTTAAAGATCTTTTGTATACAGGGCAAAGAGAGGTTGGTGAGAGAGGCTAAAACTGATGTTGCATTTACATGTTGGCCTTGACATGTTGGTTCACTGCAGGATTTATATAGATAGTAAGGTAGGTGCCATGTAAATGATGTCATGGTGAGAACATCATGTGTTGGACATAATGCTTTGTCATGGTTTGAATAATTTTCTTGGAGGTTCCAGAGTTTTGGTTACTTATTTAAATAAGGACAGCCAGTCATTGAAGGTGATGATTTGTCAACTGTTCTGTTGTTGCCAGCAAGCTGTCCACTCTGATTAGTGAACATGAACCAGTGGTGGAACTAGAGTGTAATACATGGGGTGGCCGATGCTGCTTCAGGCAGTCAGTCCATAGACCATGAGAAAAAATGAGCATGTAACCCTGGCATCTAATTAGCATGAATGAATCCTGTGATTGCTGATTAGAGGTATCCCAGAGCTCTTCTATGTTGCAGATAGTGTGATCCAAAACGGTTACTTCACTATAATTATTTAACATGCCATGAATAGTCAGTATCTGTATCTTGGAACTGCAGCTCTATTTCTAACACACACATACACTGGAGAGACTGGGTCACTACCTAAACTGTTCAACATCTCAAACACATTGTATACTAGCGTGCTAAATATTATGTGAAAATTGTCACTATTCTAAGCCATTATGATGTAGCACACAGGGTTGGACTTGGGCTAAATGAAGGACGTCTGTCCGGACTACTGATGTTACCGACATCTCATGGTTCTGCAACTAAGGCTAATTGTGCCACAGATACAGTGGTGTGAAAAAGTGTTTGCCCCCTTCCTCATTTCCTGTTCCTTTGCATGTTTGTCACACTTAAGTGTTTCGGAACATCAAACCAATTTAAACAATAGTCAAGGACAACACAAGTAAACACAAAATGCAATTTGTAAATGAAGGTGTTTACTAT
>JAFFST010001009.1:12486-22923 GCA_022414735.1 Noturus placidus | reverse complement strand
AATTTCAGAAATCTCCGGGCCAAAGGCTCCTCGTTCTCTTCCAAGAGCACTTTCACCTCTGGCACGGAGCCGGGCGTGCCCGCAGAGCGCCGAGGCCATGCTGAAAATACACAGATGGTAATGTGTAGTACACCTCGGTACGATACGGCCGCCATTATATATAGCAAGGGTCGTGCTGCGAGCGAGGCGTCCTTCCAGCACGGCGAAAGCCTTCCACAGCTGCTGTACATTTCACGTGGAAGTGTAAGGGTAGATCTCAAACCTGGAACGTTTACAGACTTCCGCTGTGACCAAAAACTGCAGCTGGAGGAATATTTGAATAGTACCATTACGCTTTTTCACCAAATAGCACAGAAACATGCAGAGAAATAGGCAGTGGCATGCCCCTATGTCTACCTATGTCATGGTAAAAAAAAATTATAATAATCATATAACACTACGTTTCTACCATTGGCACAAACAACAATAATAAATACAGAATAAAGTATTATTCGCAAACTCAAAGAGCTCAAAGGTGCCTGATAATGAGGTATATGGTGGAAGTGAAGGTGGGCGGAGCTTATTTTCCAGTCTATTAACCACGAGTCTTTGAATTACTTGACGAGCCGCAGGTGATGCAGGAAACACAAACGTATACTACTACACCAGGGGTCTTCAACAGGGGGTCCGTGACCCCTAGGGGGTCCGCGGAGGTACTGCATGGGGGTCGCGAAAGTACCAGTTTGATATAACACAATTTCATACAATATATATATAATTAGGGCGTCCCCGCTCCATCTCGCCATCAGTTTGGGGGTCCTTGGCCTGGAAAACCTTGAAGACCCCTGTACTACACTATTGAAGGGCCTATTTAAGTATTAGTTACCAGACAGTATTGGGTATGTATTTAATGACACGTTTTAACGCTTTCAAGTTTGGTGCATGTTTTTGGGTAAACGAAATCTAAGGCAAGCTTTCTAACATGTAAGGCATGCATATCTTTGATTTTACGATTGCTGGCACTCAGTCCTGTAGTGGGACTTCTCCTACTCTGTACGAGTCGTCTTGCATGCGTCCGTTTTTCCCGTCTTGACTGTCGTACAGTCCGACGTTAATGACAACTGAGATCCTACAGAGTGACGTGGCTTACAGCGGGGATCAGGTTCGTACAGTCGCAAAGGACTATTAAATATAGCACATTGTGCACCCGGCTTAAAGGACACTGATTCCGTTTACATGGACAGCAATAATCAGAAATTATTCTGATTAAGGTGTTTACATGAGTCGCTTTTAGAATACTCCTTTCATGTTCCCGTTTTACATGTTATAGAACAGAGATGGATTAACCACACACGTCATTACGTCACCGCGCCACGCCGTCTCACCAGAATCTCACGTATCAACATACAGTTGGTCTTCGTTATGGGACCGTATACAGTTTTGGGTGTTTTTATTTTTAATGTTACGAACGCTTCATGTGTCATGCTGTACATGTAAATAGACGACTGCTTGAAGCCGTGGGCTGCGTCCGAAACCACGTACTTACATACTACTTTAATACACATATTTCTCCTACTATATATGGGACGGCTGTGGCTCAGTCGGTAGAGCAGGTTGTCCACTAATCCACTAATCGTGGGGTTGGTGGGTCGAATCCCGGCCCGGGTGATCCCATGCCGAAGTGTCCTTGGGCAAGACACTGAACCCTAAGTTGCCCCCGATGGCAAGCTAGCACCTTGCATGGAAGCTCTGCTACCATTGGTGTGTGAGTGTGTCTCATTTGTAAGTCGCTTTGGATAAAAGCGTCTGCTAAATGAATAAATGTAATATAAATGTAAATATAGCAGATGAGTACGCGGTTTGGGACACAACCCTGCTCTCTGGTTTGCCGTTAAACGGTTGAGCGCTGCCGTGTGTGATTGTGTCCTGTCGCGAAATGCGGTGAAAACTCTCGCATGATGTTATTAGTGTGATTAAGGTGTTTACATGTCTGTAATACACGTCTGTAATACCACTAAAACAGGAATACTCCACACGTCTTAATTCGATTTGTGTTTACTTTGAGTATGACTTTAATCAGATTAAGGTCATTAATCTCTGTTTACATGCCTGTTTCTTAATCAGAGTATCGGATTATTGTTGTCCATTTAGACGTCCTGATTATAACGAAGAAAGGCTCTCTGACCTGCTGCTCGTCTTTCGAGCGTGACCGTCCAGTTCACCATGAGGAAGTTATTCAAATATTTAAAAACCCAACAGGCAGACGAGTACGGCTAAACACAAGTGATTAAACTAATAAATAATGACGTGTTTAAATACTGTAAAAGAAAATGAGTGTGGTAATGTACATTAAAGTAATATTTTTTTTTCTTATTTTCTTTTTAAAAGTGCGCTTTTTAAAGTGCCGACGTTTCCAAATAAATAACAGGCTGAATTTACACAAAAGATTAAGTTCAAAAGTTTACATAACGATCATCGATTGTTTTGTAAAAATTTTTTTTTGTTAGTTCTTCAAGAGTCCCTTGTTTATCCTGAGCATTTAAACTGCGCACGGTTCTCCAGGAAAAAACAATCCTCCGGGTCCAGCACATGCTTTACTTTTCCAGCACTTGACCCCTTTCCAACAGCGGCTGTATGATTTTTAAGATCCATCTTCTCACACTGAGGGACTCGTACACGACCATTACATAAGGCACAAACATTCACGGATGCTCCAGCAGGCAACACGATACATTAGGGATTTAAGAAAGAGCTGCGAATGGAGCAGCGACGGCTTTCTGACGCTGTATTGTGCATGCGCGACTTTAACTGCTACTTCGTGACGTTCTATTGTAACCGTCTACTACGGGAGAGCAGCTGGTTTGCCGTAGTCGTTACAACGGGACCGATTAGGCAAGAAAATGTCATGTTTTATTGTATACGAAAGTGTCATTGTATCCGTATATGAATGTACCATTAGTCTTTTATTTAATCTGTACCGATTATGTTTTAAACTTAAGCTCATTAGAATTTTCTGACGCGAAATTCCTTTAGGCGTTCGTCTTCCTCCATGTCATCAAGATTAAAAGGTGAGTACTGTAATGCTTACACGGTAAATCTAGGGTTTTCGAGTTATTCACATCATCCCTAACCCTAAGGTTTATTATTTAACGCCAAAACAACCATTCTCTTGCTTTTTTTTTTTTAATTACATTTTCAAAAAATATTTCAATAAGTGTCTGAACGCTGCGTTGTGGCGTCTTGTTTACGGTTGCTTAGCAATTTTTACGTTCTCGGATACGGCGGTGTATCAGCTTCCTTCCGGCTGCCGTAGCCCTTCTGTTCATAGCTGCTGCTTTTTTCCACGTTGAGAGCACGGGGAGGGGGGTGTAAACTTTTGAACAGGACGATCGGTGTAAACCATTTGCAGTTTTTTCATTTCGTTTGCTGCTGTATTTTCTTATAATCATGCTCACTTTTGTCTTCTGCTTGTCAAACTGGACGCATTTAAAGCTCCCGACTCAAACACGGCTGCTGGTTCATCTCCGTCTTCACCAGTCTGGACTCTTCGGTATTCTCGTGAGACAGAACTGATTGTGAGAGTTCCCCAATTAACAGGATCCCCTCCCTCCTGCTGAGCTCCGTTAGTCACTCGAGACAGCGTGAGACCCAACTGTGTGTGTGTGTGTGTGTGTGTGTGAGAGAGAGTGATTCCCGCCATTTTCTCGAGCGTGTGCTAATAAGGCAGCACCGACCGCCAGGCGCACTAATTAACATAGCTGATGGCCATGGCACCACCCAGCCTGGACACTTCATTACCACTGAACACTCCTCATCTTCCTCCCCTCCATCCCCGAACCCGCCCTCTCACCCTTCGCTCTACCGGTTCTCTCTCTAACAGTAC
Organism: Noturus placidus; assembly: GCA_022414735.1. Lineage (NCBI taxonomy): Eukaryota > Metazoa > Chordata > Actinopteri > Siluriformes > Ictaluridae > Noturus > Noturus placidus. Next base: position 19,061 of record JAFFST010001009.1, on the reverse strand, counting down.
TCCGTCCCAGCATGCATTGGGAGTGCCAGGAAATGGCTGCCAAAAGGGTGCCAATTAGTCTGGCTTTTGGGCTTCACTGCCTTGAGCGTTACTCCAGCATGAGTCGCCGTGCTTCCCTCTTCAGCCTGGGTATGTGTCGATGTGTAGTTCTTATTGTGTCCAGCACGATTTGGTACAGGAATAATAATAATAATTATTATTTATTTTTTTGGGATCACGTTGGGATCCTTGTGAGATAGATAGGTGTGGATCTGAGACGATACGCAAAGTTTTGGTATCGGTACCGGAAAAGAAAGTGTTCTCGAGCCACCGGCAGCTTGTTATACGTCCTGTACCTAGTGTGGGTGGATATCGCACTACCCGAGTGTTAACAATGAAACTATGGCAACTGGATGTAAACAAAAGATAGGAAAGCCGACTAGCGATCAGCACGGAACGATTTGAGCGAGCTAGTTCGGAACACGTGTACGCATGAAAGCAGTAAAGGTTGTAGTGTAAACAACCTCCACAACCATGAACTGCACATTGTGCTACAGGCTTATGAATGAGACGTGCACTGCAGAGCGTACACACACACACACACACACACACACTCGTCTGTTTGCGCTGGAGTTAAAGCAGTTGGACCCTCGCTTCTCCTGCAAGCCAGTGTGAGAGCGGAATATTGATGGCTGCGCCCTAGTTTAATCGACTAATGGCCTCTACGCCTGCTTTTCACTCAGCTGAAGCAGCCTGCCCTCTGTTCTCCACCTCACTCCACCCCCACCCCGTGCCCTCTCCCTGACCTCGGGTCAGCCGGGCCGATTTTTATGGCCTGCTGAGTGCAGAATAGCCGCAGTATGTCAGTAGACAGCCTCAGACGAATCACGTGGCCCAGGAAGGAAAACCAGCAGCGTTTCCTCCACCTCCTTTCCAGTTCTCATCCCTTACAATCAAAAAGCCAGCGATTTGAATGAAGCTCCGCCCCATGATCTACAGTGTCCCCTAGTGTTCATGAACCTCCACCCCAGGATCTACAGTGTCCCCTAGTGTTCATGAACCTCCGCCCCAGGATCTACAGTGTCCCCTAGTGTTCATGAACCTCTGCTTCAGGATCTACAGTGTCCCCTAGTGTTCATGAACTTCCGCCCCAGGATCTACAGTGTCCCCTAGTGTTCATGAACCTCTGCTTCAGGATCTACAGTGTCCCCTAGTGTTCATGAACCTCTGCTTCAGGATCTACAGTGTCCCCTAGTGTTCATGAAGCTCCGCCCCAGGATCTACAGTTTGCACTTTTGTTCATGATGCTCCGCCCCAGGATCTACAGTTTGCACTTGTGTTTGTGAAGCTGCGCCACCAGGATCTATGCTGGCCTGTACATAAGCGTGTCTATAAAATGACTGACAGGAGGAGGTGCATCCAAACTCAAACAAGCATTCTGGCCCGGATTTCAGTTTTCCAATCACGTTTTCTCAGCTTCTTTATAATGCAGTTTATATCTGACTACGTTCTGCACACCTTCCAGGTTATTTGCACAAGGAAGAAAGTCAAAAAATAACTATTGCACCGTTAAAGGAGAGCTATTATGCAGAATTCACTTTCAAATGGTGTTTGAACATAAATGTGATTCAGCAGAGTGTGTACTGTACACAACAAGGGTAAAAATCCACCCACTCCTCTTTTTATATTCCCAATAAATCATAAACAGTGTCGCAAAATGCGTTGTTTTCACCCTAACGTGATATCACGTTGGAACAAATCCCGCCCAGGGACTCTGCCCTATTAGCATAGCTCCTCCCCTGAGTCAGCTGCACACTGTAGGCTGATTGTCATTTCCATATTTAGTGTAGTGTGTGCACATGTGTGCAGTTGTGTCCTGTGATGTGTTGGCACTGGATCTAGGGTGTCCCCTGCCTTGTGCTCCCTGTGAAACCCTATGTAGGATAAACGCAATGGAAAATGAATGGATGGATGGAATATATCTGGACACTGATTAATCTAATGTAAATATTATTATATACTGTATAATTCCTTCTTTTTTTCTTTTTTTTTTTTTTTGAAGGTCAGAAACTCTGACCATCCCGAATGTCCATGTAGAACTGTAGAATTTTGTGGGGGTGTTTATTCCTAGTCTGAGGTCCAAAATAACGAGTCGATCGGCTTTGTAGGAAGCACGTGATTAGCCATCAGTCTTCCCGGTCAGTAACTGTCGTGACAGGGTGGAGCTGGATGGTGGGTGGGAATTCGCCAAGACCAAATTGGGAAGAAATTTTGGGCGGGTGGGATAATCCCCATAAAGTGTGGATTTTTACATATAGAAAAACAAGAGACTATATATGTTGGGAGGCGGGGCCTAATGTATTACTAGATATTTATAGCAACATGCTTTGGGTGATTATATCCGTAAGATGCATGCATTTATTTATTGGTAGCCAGATGCAAATCAGAAGATTTCTCACAGTAAGTTTCTGATTATTTACTGTAGTGTTTGTAGGATAATAAAATCGAAGTAAAATGTAAACATTTGATCAACATGCAACAATTTTACGATATTTTTAAATGAACACTTCTGTATATCGCTATACAATTATATCGTCCTACCTGACCGATGGGATACGTTTGGTGTAACAGGAACATGGGACATGTGTTTATTGTATGAACAGTTGTGTGTACAGTTATACTACGACTGGTCTGAGAGGAGAAATTGGGAAGTAGGCGTACTACCCGATGTGCCTCGAGAGCAGAAATTCACACCGTAGCGTCCCGCTACACCGAATGGTGCGATTTGTAGACTTGATGCGATTTTAGCAGGGTTTTATTTATTTATTTATTTATTTTTGTCGTGACTCAGGAGGTCACGGGCTTAGAGCCGTACCCCTGAGCGAGGCGCTTAACCCCGAGTCGCTCCAGGAGGACGGTTCCTGCAGTTGTGTAACGGCGTGGCTTTGGGTGAGAGAGTCTGAGGAGTCGAGTGTAAACAGGAGGCGAGCGATGGCGAGCTCAAGGTCACGGCGTGTGCAGAAGCAGCAGTCATCGGGAGGGTAACGAGCCACTTGGAGAAACGGATCTGAGCTGCGGGGACGTGTCAGAACGTGGAGATTCGCCCTGACTGCTGCTAAAAGGCTTGGACATCTGCACTGACTGCCAGCTCACTGCCTCTCGCATAGCTGTGGGTCAGAAATCAGTGTCAAAGTGACAGCAGTCATATTAGGTTACTTATTACAGAAAATTGTGTGTGTTGGGGGAAACAACGGATTTATTAAAGCACTGACACCCAACAAAGTGTGTTTTTCACGTACAGTGTGATGTATAAAATAGTGGTGTGTTGCTGTGTCTCTTGCTGCTGAGACTCAGGCACTAGTGTAGGAAATGCAGTGCGACCTGTCGCTCTGCCGTTAGTGAGACTGGGGAGAGAGACAAAAGGGCAGGGGCAGACAGCGTGAGAAACAGACCGCATAGGAGTGAGGGAGATGGGGAGAGAGGACAAGAGAGGTAGAGATAGGGGAGAGAGAGAGCACATGACAGAAAGGGATAGATAAAGACTAAGGGATAGATGGCGGGGGAGGTAGAGATAGAAAAGGGGGGGCGAGCAAGTGAGCATGAAAGAGAAGGAGGGAGAGAGAGGATTAGTCTGAACAAGAAAGATGTAGAGGGAGAGAGAGGCATAGAGAAAGCATGAGACAATGAAGGAGAGAGAGAGCATGAAGGAGAATAAGAGAGTGATGTGTAGATAGAGAGAGAGAGAGCAAGCCTCAAGGAGAGGTAAAGGGTGCAAGCCGGCGGGAGAGAGAGAAAGAGACGATGAGCATGAATGAGAAGACCGAAGTAGTGAGAATGAATGGGAGAGAAGGCCAGAAAAGAAGAGGGAGGAAGAGAGAGAGAAAATGAGTAAGATGGTGAGAGAGTGCATGAAGGTGAGAGTGGGAGACAAAAGAGGGAGAGAGTGAAGGAGAGTGAGAGAGAAAGAGGTAGAGAGAAGGACAGAGGTGGAGTGAGCGAGCATGAGACAGACAGCGAGAGACACGACGGTAGAGAGAGAGACAGGTAGGTAATGAGATAGATAGAGAGAGTTGGGTAGAGGGAAACCGGTAGAGAGAGATGTGTAGGTGTAGAGGGAAACGGTAGAGAGAGACGTGTAGGTGTAGAGGGAAACGGGTAGAGAGAGACGTGTAGGTGTAGAGGGAAACGGGTAGAGAGAGACGTGTAGGTGTAGAGGGAAACGGGTAGAGAGAGACGTGTAGGTGTAGAGGGAAACTGGTAGAGAGAGACGTGTAGGTGTAGAGGGAAACGGGTAGAGAGAGACGTGTAGGTGTAGAGGGAAACGGGTAGAGAGAGACGTGTAGGTGTAGAGGGAAACGGGTAGAGAGAGACGTGTAGATGTAGAGGGAAACGGGTAGATAGAGACGTGTAGATGTAGAAGGAAACGGGTAGAGAGAGAGACAGGTAGGTGTAGAGGGAAACAGGTAGGTAAAGAGACCGGTAGGTGTAGAGGGAAACAGGTAGGTAGAGAGACAGGTAGGTGTAGAGGGAAACAGGTAGGTAGAGAGACAGTAGGTGTAGAGGGAAACAGGTAGGTAGAAAGACCGGTAGGTGTAGAGGGAAACAGGTAGGTAGAGAGACTGGTAGGTAGAGAGACAGGTAGGTGTAGAGGGAAACAGGTAGGTAGAGAGACCGGTAAGTGTAGAGGGAAACAGGTAGGTAGAGAGACAGGTAGGTGTAGAGGGAAACAGGTAGGTAGAAAGACCGGTAGGTGTAGAGGGAAACAGGTAGGTAGAGAGACAGGTAGGTGTAGAGGGAAACAGGTAGGTAGAAAGACCGGTAGGTGTAGAGGGAAACAGGTAGGTAGAGAGACTGGTAGGTAGAGAGACCGGTAAGTGTAGAGGGAAACAGGTAAGTAGAGAGACTGGTAGGTGTAGAGGGAAACAGGTAGGTAGAGAGATTGGTAGGTGTATACAGAGATATGTAGGTAGAGAGACCGGTAGGTAGGGGGTTGTGTGAGAGAAATCTGTGCCGAAGTGGAGCTGGAGGCGTGACCTTGGGAAATGTCACACTGCCGAGAGAGGGAGACTGAGTAGAGCAGTGTAGTGCTGCCCGGCTTAATTTACCATAGCAGCACATTTGGGCTCTCTGTGTGTCTTTGTGTGTGTGTGTGTGTATTTCTGCCTCTGAGACCTTGGGTCAGCAATCTAGCCATTTCTCTCTAACCACATTAGGGCCATTAGCGGCCGTCCTCTCCACTGTCACATGGAAGCGGGTCACGCGTGGTGAACCCAAGCAACGCTCAGGTGATCTTCAGCTCCACGCCGCTCGTCAACAACCCAACACACACACACGTTTGCACACTGATGATCCCTCTCAAACACACACTCACCCTCTTCTGCTCCTGGTATCATAATGACGAGCGTTGCGAGCCTCAATGTTTGTACACACACCCACTGTTGTAAACCCTTGTGTCTTGTATTAGCAGTGGAATGTTGCACTGGAGAGCGGTGTGTGTGTGTGTTTGTGTGTGCGTGTGTGTGAGTTCACTCAATAAAGCTCCTTTTTGTATGCTGTCTATCACAAAGAAGCAAATATGCCATGTTTAAAGCCTTTTTTCTCAATTTTTGGGCAGATGGTTTATATAATGCGCTCGTTGTGATATGTTATAGTTACTATAGTAACCGCTCCTTCACAGGGACTTGCACGGGAGATGCCCCACATAGGAGGAGACATTTATTTGACATTGTATGGAAGGAGTCTCCAGTGTCAGAGCTTTGTTACAGTCAGTCAGGACTTTTCCAGTTTCTTGGTAATATGACAAGTTTGTTGTTGTTGTTGTTGTTTATCATGTTAAATTGCTGGTGAGGGAACAACCGCTTCACGTAAATTCAAATAAAGAAAAATGTGAAATAAACTGAAGCGGGACAAAAAGGCTTCATGACGTGCCGTTACAGGAACTTCACGTGGGACCGATGTGGGTTTTTGATCCGAGATGACAGCAGGAAGTTTTAACGAGAACCGGAGAACTGGGCGTGTTTAACGTGGCTGTTCAGATGCATGTAAGACACACAAGTGTGTACGTGAGCAGTGTCGCACGTGTAGGACCTGTGAGTGTACATGTGGTGAAAGTGCAGAAAGGACAGAGATGGACATGAAAGAAAGGAGAAATTATCGTCCGGCGTACAAACCTAAAGAACTTTATCGTTCCGTGTCATGTAGGTCACGAGGTCAAGGCAGGCGTCCTCACACAGCCCTCCCTCCTCCAGTCAGCGGTGCGGGCCAGATGCACGTCGACTGTAATGATCCTGGCGGGTCGCCGGGGGCGACGTTGCCTGGCAACGACTTTGCCGTTTTCCCTGTAAATAGAGAAGAACTTGCAGGGCTTATGTCGAGGTCGAAGAGGTGAGGGAAGCCGCAATACGGAGGACACGGCGCTCAAATGAATCTTGCTTTTTCTTTTTGTACAGATCATATTCCGGTGTCAGAGGTGCACTGACCTTTTGTGCTGCCACAGCTTTTTATTATCTGTCTGCCCCTGCGGAGGTGGTGCCATTTAAATCGGTTAACGTAACAGTACACGCTGAGGAGGGGGGAGGAGGGGGGAGGAAGGGGGA
>JAFFST010001008.1:3817-14958 GCA_022414735.1 Noturus placidus | reverse complement strand
GATCAGGAACGCCGGCGGTGTAGAGGCCCTCACCTTTCGCCGCTGAGTCACCCAGGCTCCGTGGTGCGTCGGCGCCGGCGTGACGGAGACCTCGGCTGGGTGGGTCTTCCCCCTGGACAGAGAAGCACACGGCATGGAGGGTTTAGGAGTGCTGACACCATGCTGCGAGCTTACCTTAAAGTTTTCCAGCGCAGTTTTTCGCTCTAGCAGCTGGGTCTGCCTGTCGAGAAGCCCGCGAATCTGCTTCTCCACCTCCTCCAGCTCCAACAGCACCGTGTGCAGCTCAAGCGAGTCCTCATCTGCACTCAGAACAGAGGAAGTAACAAACATATTAAGCCTGGGAAATAACGTGGAAGATAAACAAAACAAGCTGCGGGAAATGCTAGTGAAACGGAGACAGAGCTAGCAGTGGCTAATGCTAGCAAAACGAAAACAAGGCTAGCAGTGGCTAATGCTAGCGAACACAGACAAGGCTAGCGATCACCACCGTCACCCCTCGTCACCACCGCCACCCCTCGTCACCACCCCTCGTCGCCACCCCTAGTCGCCACCGCCACCACAGTAACCCCTCATCGCCGTCACAGTAACCCCTCATCGCCGTCACAGCCACGCCTCATCGCCACCACTCATCGTCACCACCGCCACCACAGTCACCACCGCCTCCCCTCATCGCCCTCGTCACTGCCGTCACCCCTCATCACCACTGCCACCACCGCCACCCCTCATCACCACTGCCATCCCTCATCGCCACAGTCACCACTGCCACCCCTCATCATCACCGTCACCCCTCATCGCCACCACAGTCACCACCGTCGCCCTCGTTGCCACCCCTCATCGCCACCGCCACCACCGCCACCACAGTCACCCCTCATCACCCCTCATCGCCGTCAGTCACCTCTCATCGCCACCACTCATCGTCACCACCGCCACCACAGTCACCACCGCCACCTCTCATCGCCCCTCATCACCAGTCACCCACCATTCGCCACAGTCACTCCTCATAATCACCACTCATCACCACCTTCACTCATCATAATCACCACTTATCACCACCATCACCCACCACCACCATCATAATCACCACCCATCACTCACCACCATCATACTCACCACCCATCACCATAATCACTCCCCATCACCACTCATCACCGTAATCACCCCCACTCACCACCCCTCACCACTTCATCAGAAAGCCTTCACCTGATCTGTGTTTCCACTCTTCTTCTTCTTCTTCGTATGGTCTACCCACTGTGTTCTCAGAACCCTGTTCCTGACTGACAGGAGAGGAACTCAGTGTGGTCTTCTGCTCTTGCAGCTCATCTGTCTCAAGGTTCAGCTTGTTATGCTGCTTTTTTGCTTGCCACGGTTGTAAAGAGTTGCTGTTTGAATAACTGTAGTGCTCCTGTCCATTCCAACCGCATTCAGACTAATCCACTGAGATCACTCCCATCCATCCCTTCCTACATTTCTGATGTTTGTTGGCGTTAACGCACTGCTCTGCTACATCCTGATTGTTTAACTGATTGTATGAATTAGCAGGTGTTCCTAATAAAGTGGTCGGTGGGTGTATATTTAGACCTTAAAGTGTGATCAACTAACAAAAGCTCAAAAATAGTTGTTGTTGATGACGATGATGATGATAATATTATTACTACTAAATTAGATGTATTTCCAGGTTACTACATAATGAATAAAACCTCCATGTTGCGCTGTTGTAGGAAAACGATGAATTGTTTAATGTTTCTTAAACCGCAGCGAAACACCAACACGTACGAATTTTAAACGTATGTTTTACGATGTTGTACTTTTTATCTGTTTATTGTTGCGTTTAATGTCGGCAAAACTATTAAACGATGGCTTCTTTTCATCCATCAGGTTCCTGCTGGTGCAGCTGAAGGAGTTCTGTGGCGATTTCCTGAAGCGGAAGCTGAGCCTGGCCAACTGCGTGGCGGTGCACAGCCTGGCACATATGTACACCCTGGACCAGCTGGCGTTGCGTGCCGCTGAAATGATACGCCGCAACTTCCACCGGGTGATCCAAGACGACGAGTTCTACACGCTGCCGTTCCACCTGGTGCGCGACTGGCTGAGCGATGCCGAGATCACCGTCGACTCGGAGGAGGTTCTGTTCGACGCAGTCGTCAAATGGGTGTACCGGGGCACAGAGGACCGCGAGAGGCACTTCGAGGAACTTTTCCGCCTCCTCAGGCTACCTCAGATCAAGCCAACTTACCTGACGCGGGTGGTGAAGAACGAGCCCCTCGTGGCACGGAACGAGGCGTGTCTCAAACTTGTTTCGGATGCCGTGGAGAGTCATGCCATCCGTTTCGAGAACCATAAAAAGTCTGCGTCCGATTCAGAATTCTGGGCAGCTTTCCAGCCTCGATTCGGACAAAACATGGATGTCATCATGGTGGTCGGCGGCGTCTCGGAAGGAGGCGACTACTTAAGCGAGTGCGTTGGGTATTTCGTGTACGAGGACCGTTGGGTGAACCTTCCGCACATCCACAATCACCTCGACGGCCACGCGATCGTAGTTACAGATTCGTACATCTACGTGGCAGGCTCCATGGAGCCCGGATTCGCCAAAACGGTGGAACGATACAATCCAAATCGCAACACATGGGAGCAGGTGAGCAACCTCACGACGCGTAAGCACTCGTTCGGCCTGACATGCGTCAAAAATATCCTCTACAGCATCGGTGGCCATGGGAATTTCAGCCCGGGATTCAAGGACGTAAGTGTTTATGAGCCGGAACAGGACAAATGGCACAATTTGGAGTCGGCACCAAAAATCTTGCGTGATGTGAAGGCGATTAGCGTTGAAGATCGCTACGTTTACGTTACAGCGAGGACACCTGTGGATACAGACAATGACGACGGGCTCAAGACTGTGACAACGCGCTATGACACCGAGAGCCGCCAGTGGCAGGAAGTCGATTCTTTGCCTCTGATCGACAATTACTGTCTCTTCCAGATGGCCGTGGCGTCCACCAATTTTTACCACACCGCGTCCTGCTGTCCGAGAAGCTACACCAACGTTCGAGATGAAGCTGCACGGCAGAAGATTAGTGCCCGGATTTTAGACGAGATCCTTGAAAGCCTGCCTCCGGAGGTCACCAGCGTCGAAGGAGCTGCCGTTTGTTTCCTAGGCGACGACGTGTTTGTCATCGGCGGGTGGAAAAACAGCGACGACGTGGACAAGCAGTACCGAAAAGAGGCGTACCGGTACTGCGCCGAGAGAAAACGATGGATGCTGCTTCCGCCAATGCCGCAGCCTCGTTGCCGGGCGACCGCATGCCACGTCCGAATTCCCTACCGCTTCCTGTATGGGTGCCAGAGGTACCCAATGCCGCAAAATTTAGCGCGGCAGCGAGACCGGATGCAGCAGATGCAGCAGCTTCATCGACGCACGCTCACCCTGCGCAGGCAGCTGCAGTCCCAGATCGAATGCTGAAGGAAAGGACAATATTCGGCTGCATTTTGGGTCCAAGCGGAAGGAAGAGAGTCCTCTGGAGCTGCTGCGCTTTTCTCAATACCGTTAACATCTTTTGGTCCAGCTTTCATCTTTCCACAGAGGTCCTAAATTTTGATTGTGCGTCCAAAGTGGGGGGGGGGGTCCTCCAGGCCACTTTGGGCGCTGGCGAACTAAGAGAATCAATTTAGTTCTGCCGTTTTCATTGTGTATTGACGCTTCTTTGTATATTTATTTGTCGACTTTGATAATTGGCGATAATCGCCTGTGTTTCGGGTTCAGCATGAGTCCTCATGTCCACCAGGGGGCAACAACGGACACCGAGCGAGAATCTAAACATTCCACTGTTAAGGGTTTCGCATTGCGTTTTGCGTACGATATTTGCCCAGTTTTTCATCGAGACCGACCGATCTGAAATGGAAATCTAAATGTAGCTTGAGCTTTTTGCTTAAATGTCAAGACATGGTTAGTTTTTATAAATCTCGATGTCCAACTGCGTTCGTACACAGAATCGCTTCCTGTGAGCGATTAGCCCCGACCCTAATGTTAGTGCTTAATTAGTGTGATGGCTTTACAAAATAAATTCCCAGTGATTCCGGTAAGTCCAGGAAACGTGCAATATAAAGCAGTTATGTAACGGTAAGGCCGTAGCTATTTCAGCCAAGAACACGAGCTGCTGTTGCTCAGAAAGTCCTCCGGGCCACTAGAAGGCAATGGCGTGTGTGTAAGGTAATAACAACAGTATTTTAATGTACAGGAATGATTGACTGCTCCCGAGGCTACGTTTATTGTTCGTATCGCCGCTTGCTTCAGATTTTGCCTTAATGTTGTGAGATGTTTCATCACAAAGACAGATGATGAACCGTGTTTGAACACGCTGACCATTTTATGAGTGGATGACTACAATGTTAGAATGGAGGTCTTTTTGTTGTTGTTTTTTTAAACGCACACCTGTAGTCATCTTTTGCACTTTGCACATCCTGATGTGCATATTTTTATTTCCCCATTGTGTTCTGCACTTTAAGCTTTAAAAGCACTTTTAAAGGGACTCTGCATCTTAATCATTATTCGTACTAAGCCTGTGTTCCAATACGACCTTCTGACCTTGTTTACTTCCCTTTGTTTACGTCTACTTCACGTTAATTGAAGTTCCATCGCAACATGTTTAGATAACAGCGGAAGGTAATGACATTGCTTTCTTTGTTCTGCTAGTTAGCTTTAAGGCTAACGGCCGATCTGAGTCTGTAGGGATACGGTGTGAGGGGAAAGTCCGGGTTGACAAGGGCGTGTTTATCACCGTACAGAACGCAGTGTGGAAGTGAAGCGGAGAAGGTGCCATTCCAGTATTCATTTATTATATTTAACAGCATTAAACCATACTGATGTTTTATTTTCTACCTCAGTGTGTAATCGTGTGTTAATCGCTGCCATGTGAGGAAAGGGAATTCCCATTGTCTCGTTATTACGAACAGCATCTCGCTGCTACTTCAAAAAGAATTTATTATAAATAGCTTATTATAAAAGCCTGTTGTTTTAAGGAAACGTTTTTGTTATTATGAGAACATTATTTCGTTATTTTGCGAAAACATTGTTACAATGAAAGAACATTTTATTACTACAAGAGAACAGTGTGGTAAAGCACGTAAAAAAACTACGAGGAAATAAACATCTTATTAGAAAAACGTTTGTGTTACAATAAAATGTCTCGTTAATGAGTTTCGTTATTATGAGAGAAATTTCCTAAATGCGATTAAAATGTCTTATTACTCTAAAACATCTGGTTAAACAACACGGTAAAAGCATCGTATTACTACAAAATAAAAGCTACGAGGAAAAACTTCCTCTAATGATAAAATATTATTACGAGAGGGCGTTTTGTTTCTAAAGGAAATGTGTAATTGTTTAAATAGAAATGTTTTCTCATGATGATTTTCTGTAGTAAGATAAGATCCTTTTGTTTTTCGTAATAGGAGATTTAACTTTATTTTTTCTTGTAATAAAGATTCATATCTGTAAATAATAAGATGCTACTGGTCATTTTCTTTTTCTTGCGTGGCAGACGCGCTTTTGTACATAAATAATTGTTGATTTTTCATTTTTATTGCCTCGAACCTTGAACCGTACACGAGTGCGAGAAACGTCTTTATTCCGTCTGTACAGATGTGTTCACTCGACCATGATTAAATCTGCTCCTGTACTTTATCGTAGTGAATATTTATCCTGTTATTGATCATCTCTGAGCGACTGTAAATATTACATTCCATCGTTTTGCGTGCGCCGCTTATCAGGTCAAATTTCTGCCCGGTTCGGAAGTAGGTTTATGGTTTTTAAACCATTTAAAAGCCAGACGTCTGTAAATTACCCGGATTAGATTTCGGACAAACAGTTTTGGTTTGTTCGCTACTTTTCTTACAAATGTTGTCCAATCCTTACCAAATGTGGCCCACATCCTCTTCAGACTAAAAGCCTCACAAAGCTGTTGAAGGAATTTTTAACATTCCGAACCGGGCTGACTAATCAGTGAAACCGCCAAGCAGGATGGGTGGCTGTATCTCAGAAACGACGTAGTGCATGGACACACAATTTTGTAGGCGACTTCGGGACCATGACCTGAGGCCATCCGACTAATTCTGTGACAGCACCACATTCTGGTCAAAAGTTACAATAACATGCTTAAGAATGCTTACATCTAGCTGCAGTTTTTTGCTCCTCCTAAAATTTTTTCTCAGATCTCACATAAAACAGAACTCTGATATTCAAACGCGTTCTCCCATAATTGACTAGGGAATGAGTGAATCTACAAATCATTCCTGAATCCCTTTGCCTGTAGTCATGGCTCTGCTTTCCTGTGATTGCTTATGCAACGATTGTGAATGTGCAGCTCACTGAGTCTGAGTGCTTGGACCCCAGCTTTATTATTATTATTCAAGTTGTGCTTTTTTCATACCGATGTGTTGATCATCGTTAGCTACGGTAGAAATATAGGTGCGTCTAGTATTGCTGAAATATTCCATGTTTTTTATTTTACTACTTTAGATTATTTTCACCAAACTATCTGTAAGCATTTTTATTTTATTGACACATTGGGATTGATGTCTGTCTGCTGCTACGAGTGAACAAGTCCAAAGAACTTCCTGCCTGTTAGAAAAGAATGTGCGTGCGATGTCTGTCTGAATCCAGCTTAAATGTGCCAGATGTTTTTAAAAATTCACTCATGTTGATTCTTTTGTGAAATGAAAGTGTGTAAAGAATGAAAAATATATATATATATAAAAAAAATTGCATTATATATTGCTTTGCCCATATAAGCAGGAATGAACAGCAAGATGTGGATTGCAATAAAAAGATAAAGTTTGTAATAAAGTTTTGTGGAGTTTTTGATGATCATTGATTCTGAAATAATTTTTAACAGCCTCAGATGTTTTAGCGCTCGAACATCCTGGGTATAGATGTAGTGATTATAAGCTCCATGATGTCTGGAGATACATTTGTGGTGGTACACAGCGTCTGATCCATGAACAGGGCTCTGGAACATCAGGAACAACAGTTTGCTCTGTAGTCTGGAACTCACTAACTGGAATTCTGACTGAACGTATTACACAACTTTACAGATTTTATTTTGAAAGAAAGAAAGAAAAAGAATTGTCATTGTTTTAACACGCCATGTTTCCTCTCACTGCAATCAGACTGAACTCTTCAAATACAAAAGAACTAAACAATAAAGAAATGTTATACAATTATAGACATGCATTACTTATAATACCTCTCCAGCATCACTCATATATGTCATCTAGTTTATGTGTCCAGAATCGGTCTGTCTTCGCCGGCCAAAGGTGGTCAGCCAGACCACAACGATCTGCCCAGGTCTGTCGATCCTGGGTGAGCCCCATCCAATTGCGCCCCAGATCTCATCGTAGCGAGTCGCGCCGTCGTGTTGCGGGGCGTCCGAGTGGCCGCTTGATGTCAATCGGTAGCCAGATGGTGACTTCGCGTGTCCATCTTTCAGATGCCCGGCCCATCACTTCTTGGCCTTATTGGCCAGATCCACCGCGTCTGCCACCCTGGTCATGTCTCGCAGTTGTTCGTTGCGGACATGATCGTCCCATTTAACCCCGATCATGCGGCGCACTATTGCGCGTTAAGTCATGGCCAACTTTTGCCGGTCGGCTGCCGTCGTCGCCCGGGTCTCGGCCCTGTAGAGCATAGCAGGTAGGACGAAGCTGTTGAATAAGGCAGTCCTAATATCCGGGGCGATGCCTCTATTGGTTGCTGTCTCAGCAATTGAGCCATAGCTGACCCAAGCGGCTCGGCGTCGTCATTCTAGTTCTCTGCCAATCTTTTGGTTGGTAGTCAGCTCTTGGCCCAAGTAGATATAACTATCGACTTGTTGGAGCTGTTGCTGGCCGACATGGATGGTAGTGTCGGCCACCTGTTTGTTGCGCATCCACTTGGTTTTGATCAAATTGATCTTGAGGCCGAACCGTGCACCAGCCCGGTTGAGCTGGTCGAGCCGCCGCTGTACATCGACCGCCGAGCAGCCAATCAGTACAATGTCATCGGCAAAGGGTAGGTGGTTGAGCCAGCGGCCGTTGATCTTGATGCCTACCTCGTCCCAGTTGAGCTGCCGGAAAATTTGCTCTAGGCAGGCATTGAACAGCTTGGGCGAGATGGTGTTGCCCTGCTTAACCCCGCGACCAACCTCGATGTTGAGCGGCCGGTCGAACAGGGTAATAGTGGTGGTGCAGCAGTTGTTCAGCTCCTGCAGCAGGGCCACATATTCATTACCAATGCCCTGTTGTTGGAGGGCGAGCAGCATGGCCTTGATCGCGACCGAGTCAAAGGCCTTCTCATAATCGACGAAAGCCTGTCTGTTAAAATGGCAGGTTTTTGTGATGTAAAAAAATGAATCCAGGATAAAATCATGTCAGAACCTTTTCTACCTTTATTGTGAAATTTTAACCTGTTAATTAAAGTGAAACACAATAAGAATCATTTTAGGGAGAAAAAAATGAAGAAAATAAATAAATAAACTAAATAACTTGGTGCATAAGTTTGCACACTAAACTAAACCTTAGTTGAAGCGCCTTTAGATTTTATCCCAGAATTCAATCTGTTTTGGTAAGGTCATAGAAGACCCGCCTCCCCATTGAGGTTGTCTGCCGAGGGTTTGCCTGGGTCGCCCGGGCGATGGTGTATGATGTTGAAAGACCCGAAACACCCAATGAGCCCAGGTTCCATCACAGATGATGTGTCTAGGTTGAAATATCTTGCTGAAAGGTGAAATTCCTCTTCATCTGAAGTGTTTTATCACAAGCCTTTAGGTTTTACACCAAAACTCCTCATTATTCCCTCTACCCTGATTAAATCCCCAGTTCCAGTTGAATAAAAACAGCCCTGATGTCTCTTTTGGTGATGTGCTGTGTATTAGGTTTTTAGCCAAAACTTATCTTTTGGTTTTCTGGACAAGAAGTTCATCTTTGGTCTCATCAGATCACTGGACATTATTCCACATGGTTTTGGGAGATTGGATGTTTATCTATTTATTTATTTATTTATTTATTTATTCGTTAAAAAGGCTTCCGTCTCGCCCCCCTACCCCAGAGCCCATAACACAGATTGTTGTCACATGTAGGGAGCAACCAGAACTTTCCTGAAAATGCTGTAAATCTGTTAGTGTTGCTGTAGGCGTTTCCCCGGGTCTTCTCATCAATTTTAGAGGGACGTCCTGTCCTTAGTAATATTTTCTTACTGTAATAAAATCGTCCCAACTTGTTGATGATTGTCTTTACAGTGTTGCATGGTAATACCAATGCCTTGGAAGTGTTTTTGTAACCCTCTCCTGATTGATATTTTTCAACAATGAGATCTTGTAACTTCTTTGCTTTGTAAGATCTTTGTGGTACAGGACTTTTCCAGATGGATGTTACCAAGAAGATGTCCCGAGAATCCTACAGGAACATCTGGACTTTATTGGGGTTAATCAGTCACTTTAATTGATGGCAGATGTACACTAATTAGTATTGAACACGAGATTGAATGTGATTGGTCGATTCTGAACAGTACCACATTCACAGTTATAAAAGGGTGTGAATACTTATGCAAGCTGGGGATCTTTTTTCCATAAAATGATTTTTATTGTTTTTCACTTTATCAGTTTAAAACGTCGCAAAGGTAGAAAAAGTTATAACATGATTTTATCTTCATTTCATTTTCTTACATCACAAAAACCTTGTAACTTACTGACTAACACAGCACCTACTCGATACTCCTTCCATAAATGTTACTGATGATCTGGTTTTCTGTTAGGAGACATTTCTGTAACAACAACAATCAACAATAACAACAACAGTCAACAATAACAACAACAACAATAGCAGTGAGCCTCCACTTGTGAACAAGCGATTACTACAAAAACAAGAACTTTCAGTCTGACAGTGAGAGCATTCATATTAACATTTATGTTCCAGTCATAAATACTCAGGTCCGAACTGTTATAGAAACTTCATCGACACTTTCTGATTAGAAAATTCACCTGAGCAGTGGTCTAATTATTATAACGAACCTCTGATCAAATAAAATAATGTTCCTGTTATTCAGGTAGTGTAGGTCTTATGGATGCTGCATCATATAACACTGGATTTTATATTATACATTTATCTTTAGCTTTTAATGACTTTTGAAACACTTCCTTTGAATTGATCTGAATTTATTCATTTTTTTAATCGTGCTATTAAAATATAAAGTATTTAAAAGGATGAGAAAAGTAATAAATACCTGAGAAATACTTTATTCTTATTCACAGTATCATCTTGGATAAGACGTGGAGGAATGCAGTCACACAGGTCAATGCAGGGCGGCTGTGGCTCAGTCGGTAGAGCGGGTTGTCCACTAATCCACTAACCGTGGGGTTTGCAGTTCGAATCCCGGCCCGGGTGATCCCATGCCGAAGTGTCCTTGGGCAAGACACTGAACCCTAAGTTGCCCCCAATGGCAAGTTAGCACCTTGTATGGCAGCTCTGCTACCATTGGTGTGTGAATGTGCTCTCATTTGTAAGTCGCTTGTAAATGTAAAAATGATATTTCTGTAAAGCTGTTTTGAGACAATGTACCATTGTAAAAAGCGCTATACAAATTAATTAATTAATGCGTCACGCTCTACAAAGAGAGAAAAAGTCAAATTTATACACATGTGCAATCACGACAATGTTCCTGTATAAACAATTCCGCACAAAATTGCAGTAAAAACACTGAAAGATAAAACACACGATTGTGCGTTAGTACTGGATGATTCTTAACTTCTTCTACTTGGCTTCCAGGGGCGCGTTTCTGAAAGGAGGTTATGTGAAAACTCTGAGTATGTTAACCCTGACATGAGGGAAAGTCTGGGTTTTCCGTTTCAGAATGGGAGGTATGTTAAACCCGAGAAAGCAAAGTCAAGCCCGTTTCTGAAAGAGAGGTAACTTATACTCAGACTCAGTTACCATGGAATTTACTCTGTTAATCTAACCTGGTTGGGAGCAGGTTTTCTTCGGTAAACTCAGAGTTTCTTTAGGTCTCCTCCCCTTTTTTTTAAAGAGGAAGCGGTGTTTAAACACCTCATTGATCTTTCGGTACATTCATTCATTGCGCACATTTCAGTCACGCAGAGAACATCAAAGGGAATTAA
>JAFFST010001007.1:3836-17423 GCA_022414735.1 Noturus placidus | reverse complement strand
AAGTCTAATAAACAAGCATGTGCAAAATGTTTGTATATGTACATGTGTAATGTGCTATATAGGACAGTTTTTGTTCCAAGGAGCTAGGACCATCCTGAGCTGAGATATTGATTTATGTAAACAGCTGTATAACCAAAATATGATGTGTGCCATGACACAAAGATGGCTCTCATGGTTAAAACATGTCAAATAAAATAAAATAATTAAAGTCTAATAAACAAGCATGTGCAAAATGTTTGTATATGTACATGTGTAATGTGCTATATAGGACAGTTTTTGTTCCAAGGAGCTAGGACCATCCTGAGCTGAGATATTGATTTATGTAAACAGCTGTATAACCAAAATATGATGTGTGCCATGACACAAAGATGGCTCTCATGGTTAAAACATGTCAAATAAAATAAAATAATTAAAGTCTAATAAACAAGCATGTGCAAAATGTTTGTATATGTACATGTGTAATGTGCTATATAGGACAGTTTTTGTTCCAAGGAGCTAGGACCATCCTGAGCTGAGATATTGAGGTTTATGTAAACAGCTGTATAACCAAAATATGATGAGTGAAATGACACAAAGATGGCTGTCATGGTTAAAACATGTCAAATAAAATAAAAATAATAACCAGGTGGTTTTGAAATGCATTTTTAAAAATTATGAAAATTATGAATGGTCAAGCAACTTATTGGACCACTTGAGATAGGATGACCCATGTACACACACATATACATATGAAACAGACTTACCTCGTAAGAGCTGCTTGATGTCTTTGCTGGCATGAGAAGTTGTAAACTGATTGACAATATCCAGGGCCGTTTGATTATAAGAGTTACGAATGTTGCCGTCAATTCCAGCCTGCAGGCAAAACAGGTTTCAGAATTATCTACACAAGGTATTCAATAAATAACTGGGACAATTCTGTAAACCAAGCTGGATGATGGAATTTTAAGGGATTCTGCAATAACATGCAGCAAACAGTCCAATGTCCACCTGATCAACATTTTCACTGTAAATGCTGTTCAATTTTGAGTAGGAGAAAAAAAAGCATATTTAATCATCTTCTAATTATCATTACCATTAGCATAATTTGGTACTCAACAAGAATGTCTATTACCACCGCAAGTACCGCTGCTGTAAGGCCACAGCTTTAAATATGAACCAGTTACATGTGAAAGTCATTCATAAAATTACTACAAGAGGGCACAAAGGGACAGTTTGTAAAATGACTGGAAGTGTGACATGGAGATCAAATAACGGAATAAATTAAAAGTAATAAATATGTAACTTTATTATATTATTTGGTTATTTTGATTTCATACTATTATTATTTTCAATGTACTCGAACCAGAATGGGGGGAAAAATGTTTTGCTCCATTTTTGCTTGTACTCTGTTAACCATGATTATTTTTGTTATTTAAA
This sequence comes from Noturus placidus, assembly GCA_022414735.1. Lineage (NCBI taxonomy): Eukaryota > Metazoa > Chordata > Actinopteri > Siluriformes > Ictaluridae > Noturus > Noturus placidus. Next base: position 16,007 of record JAFFST010001007.1, on the reverse strand, counting down.
AGGTTAATTTCACTTTTTCGTTTTATTTTTTTTCCTCATATCTTTCAAAATGTAGTCACGTTAGTTAAAGAACACAAAACATGCAAATCAAACTGTTACGGGGAGGGCCCGGTACAAAGGTGGAAATGAGCTGGGCCAAATGGATAATAAATTGGAAAATAAAAGAGCCAAAATGCAGGTCTGGAATGTACTGGCTGAAACACGAACTCAACAAAAGCTATTAAACATAATTTTTTGGTTGTGTTACATCACTCTCCACTCCATGTTGCTCGAATCATACCAAATCGGAGCCGGTTGTTTGTGCACGGTTTCATTTGTGCCAATTTGTGCCATTAAAATGAACCCTGTAACTATGATCCATATCTAGAGTGGCTCATTGAGAGAATTCCTGGTTTGATCATGTATTTTCAATGGCCTGAATAAAATTGAACCACATACTCTCACCTGAGCTCCGGATCAAACCCAGGTTGCCAGCATTCTGCAACATTACCACTGCAGTGTTCCTCCACACGTTTTAAACATCTTAATTTAAATATAACTATAATTTAACCATAACTAATTTATCAGGCACTAACATTTAACTATAGTTATAGTACCCATCAGTGCCAACATCCCCATAAGATTTCATAATTTAATCGGTTTATGTTAATACTATTTGAATTGATCACGATCACTTTACATAATTCAATCAAATTAATTAGAGATTTGTTTCAAATAGGTTTAGCAATGAATGGCTAAAAAATTTTAAAGCATGATTAAAGTTTTGTAGTGGCCTCGTCAAAATCCTGACTTAGAACCTTAAACGGACAGTTCATGATCAAAAACCCTCCAATGTGGCTGAACTAAAGCAGTTCTGCAAAGAAGAATGGGCCAAAATTCCACCACACCATTTTCAAAAGCATCTGATTGCAGTTATTGCTGCTAAAGATGTCACAACCAGATTTTAAGTTTAAGGGGGTAATTAGTTTTTCACATGGATAATCGGTGTTGGATACATTTTTAATTTAAAATAACTGTATTGTGTGTTTACACAATTTCTAAATTTTTTGAAGATCTCAGACAGACAGACAGACAGACAGACAGACAGACAGACAGATAGATAGATAGACAGATAGACAGATAGATACTTTATTGATCCCCAAGGGGAAATTCAAGAACTATTATGAGATATACACAAAAATAGAAAAAATCAGGATGGGGCAAATGATTTTCCACAGCATTGTAATATTGGAGACCCAGACAATGACGCACTGATTTTTAGAACAATGAATTAGACGTCTCAGCTCCAAGAACTCTAAATCACATACATCCAAATTCTGTGTGCTTACTTCCTGTGTTATGTGCTCAATTCACAGCTACTCATGTGTAAATACAATTTAAAAGTTAGGAATCTCAGGGAAGATGGGAAAAACCCTGTGACTGCAGCTGGGAGTAATTCACAGAATTACGCAAGTGGCACAGTGTATGTATATTTTTTGGATAAAAGATGAATTTCTAGGTAAACTATTGCTCCAACCAAGCTGTTAAACAATGACACTGGACTTTATTTTTTTTTTGATAATGCCATACCACATGCACAACTGTTATAGCTAATAAAAGGTATAGCTAATTTTGTAGTTGATTCAGAGGAAAACTCCAGACTATGTGCTAAAAGTTAACTCAGAATATGTTTGCAGTTAACACAGTCATAAAAAAAATAAAAACACATCTGTCACATGAGAACTCATGTGTGACTCATGTGTGATGGTGCCCTCACATAACACATACAGAAGTCTAACCCTCCAGAAACAGGGCTGACTGACACCATTTAAAACTTACATCCAGCAGCAGCCGTACTACCTCTGTCTTCCCATAGAGAGCAGCTTCATGCAGAGCAGTACCTGCTTTGGTGACTCTGTTGATGTTGATTCCTACTTTCAGCAAAAGCCTAAAGAAGAAAGATAGAATTACTGCACTTTTTCCATGAGATATCAGGCCAATTAACCTGTATTTTTTTCTCCATCTAGTCAAACCACACTTAATACCATTCTTCTGCACCCTAATACACAGACAGACAGACAGTATGACAGTAAGAGGGTAGACTGACCGAATTATGTCTTTATGTCCATTGCGAGCTGCGAGGTGGAGAGGAGTGTTGAAGGCAGAGTCTATAGGGTCCCCACTCTCTCCCTCCAATAAAGTTGTAATCATGTTACTGCTTAACAACAGCTGGACAACCTAGAGGTGGTAGCATGGGACAGAGAGAAAGAAATACAAAGACACAGAGAAAGAGAGAGAGAGAAGGAGAGAGAAAAAGAGAGATGGGGGATTGTGACAGGAGTGTGGCTCAAGAGAAATGTAATTGTAAGCATCCAAAGCCTATATAACCATGTCATAGAACAGGTTTCACTGCAGTATGCTTTTCAGGAATGCAAGAAGTTTACAACTGTTTTCAATGAATGAACCAGGGTCAATCATAGCTGCTGAGCCAATGTGTCTATCAAAAAAAACACCTTCCTAAATTTAACCTTGAAAACAATGAATGTTTAGATGAGCACTGGTCTCTTGTCATGTCACATCAAACAGTGCCTACAATTCCCATCCTGCACTGTGGCCTACACACATGGCCACCATGGACTGCAATTCCCAGAACACACCGTTCCACTCACGCACTCCTGCATCCAATTTACACTCACAATCACACCACACATATACGAGACTTTTAAACACTTAGTCTTTGCGAAGTATTACACTCAGTTGCCATAGACTCTGTCGTGTACCAAGCCTTTATTCATAGCTTTATTTTTCATGGTTTTGATCTGGTTCTTGTCCTCATTATTTGAGTAGTGTCTTAGTCTAGTTTATCCTGTGAAGTTCTAGTGAACTCCATGCCCAAGAGGGTTAAGGCAGTGCTGGAAAATAATGGTGCCCACAAAAAATATTGACACTTTGGGCCCAATTTGGACATTTTCACTTAGGGGTGTACTCACTTTTGTTGCCAGTGGTTTAGACATTAATGTGTGTGTTGAGTTATTTTGAGGGGACAGTAAATTTACACTGTTACACAAGCTGTACACTCACTACTTTACATTGTAGCAAAGTGTCATTTCTTCAGTGTTGTCACATGAGAAGACATCAAATATTTACAAAAATATGAGGAGTGTACTTATCCTGAGATACTGTATATACAGTATATATATATATATATATATACATAAATTTAGTTTTTTATTAAAAATAAATAAAAAATGTTTATTTTTTATTTTATTATTTTTTTATTATAAGTTATTTTTGACTTTAATAAAAGTACTGTTAATTTCACTGCCTTGTAATTTTCCAATTGATATTCACTCAAACACACAAAAATTATCATATTTATAGACAATTCTACAAATGGGCAGATCTTTAAAAAAAAATTCTTGTTTTTTTTATGCAATTTTCATAATTTTCATTTCAAAATGTTCATTTTGGTGCATCACTAATTATAACCGATACATGTTGCAGTCTGACCTAGACTGGAACATAACAAAATAATTTTAACAGACTACTGTGAAGGACCATTTCAAAAGGAAAAGAAAAAGTTTACGTATCAGGGTGAGGAAAAAAAAATAAAGCTCCACTGGAATGAGCTAATTAAATATCAGACTTAAAGAAATCAAAAACCAACTGCCAATGTATAGAATAAATGCTTAACAGCTGGTTAGTGACTTATTTTCTCATTGAAGGTGGCTCTTACCTTGAGCCTACCGAACTCACATGCCAGGTCCAGAGGAGTTTTCTTAGCCTTGTTCACACAGCAGGGGTTAGATTGATGCTGCAGCAGCATCTCAGACTAGGTTGTGTATATGAATATATGAGAGAGAGAGAGAGAGAGAGAGAGAGAGAGAGAGAGAGAGAGAGAGAAGAGGGTGGGAGGGTGAAACACACAAACAATTTCTTGAAACATTCATTTATTGATACTTGGCACATAACTATATAAGTATTTTAAATGCACATTTATAAGATCTCAACATCGTACATGGTGACAAACATTTCTACAAAGTTCTCTAAAGCATAATTACGACCTAAAACAACAACAGATTTTCACACAAGTACTAAAAGTAGATAAAGAGAACCCAATTAAACACAGCAGAAATAAAATATTAAAATTGTCATTTATTTATTAATGAAAATTATCCAATATTGCATATCTCTGAGTGGCAAAAGTACTGTATGTGAAAGTTTGTTTTCAGTATCTGGTATGACCCTTGTGCAGCAATAACTGCAACTAAACGTTTCTGGTACATGTTGATCAGTCCTGCACAGCAGCTTGGAGGAATTTTAGCCTATTCCTCAGTTCAGAACAGTTTCATCTCTGGAATGTTGGTGGGTTTCCTCACATGAACTGCTTCCTTCAAGTCCTTCCACAATATTTATATTAGATAGATTAAGGTCAGGACTTTGACTTGGCTATTCCAAAACATTAATTGTATTCTTTTTTTAACCATTCTTTAGGTAGATTTTACATGACTTGTGTGCTTAGGGTCATTGTCTTGCTGCATTTTTTCTTGAGATTCAGATCAAAGACAGATGTCCTGATATTTTGCTGGTACACTTCAGAATTTATTGTACCATCAATGACGGCAAATCATCCTGGTCAAGATGCAGCAAAACAGGCCCAGCCCATGATACTACCACCAGCACATTTCACAGCTGGGATAAGGTTCATATGCTGGAATGCAGTGTTTTCCTTTCTCCAAACATAACATTTCAACCAAAAAGTTCAATTTTGGTCTCAACCATGCACAGAACATTTTTCCAATAGCCTTCTGGCTTGAACACATGATTTTTAACAAAATGCAGATGGGCAGCAATGTTCTTTTTGGAGAGTAGTTGTTTTCTCCTTGCAACCCTGCTATGCACACAATTATTGTTCAGTGTTCTACTGGTGGTGGACTCATGTTGTGAAGATCAGACTTTTATTCTTTAAATAAAACATGGCACTCACTCACACCTGAATATCATCCCAATAATTGTAAACACCTGACTTGAATTTCATCTCAAAATTAACTTCTAATCCTAGGGTTTCACCTAATTTTTCCACTCTTATACATGTAATATTGGATAATTTTCCTAAATAAATAAATGATCAAGTATAATATCGGTGTCTCCTTTGTTTAATCAGGTTCTCTTTGGCTACTTTTGGGACTTATGTGAAAATCTGATGACGTTTTAAGTCATATTTATGCAGATATATAGAAGCTTCTAAAGGGTTCACAAACACAAAGGACCACTGTAGAACATAGCACATTTTGAATCAAACCATACAATTTGTAGGTGAGCAAAAATATTGGCATATGCAACTGACCGGTATTTCTTGTTGCCCAGGTGTGTCCTGTTAAGATAAATAGCCCAACATGAAAAACAGAGAGCTGTCATGGGAGAAAAGCAAGCCATTTTGAAGCTGAGAAAACAGAAATCTATCAGAGGCACTGCATATTAGGCATAACCAATACAACAATTTGGAAAGTCATGAAAAAGAAAGAAACCACTGGTGTACTGAGCAACAGACACAATGGGTCGGCCAAGGAAAACAAGAGCTGATGATGAACATTGTGAGAGCTGGGAAGAAAAAACACAAAACAGTCAGTCACATCACCAGCAACCTCCACAAGGCAGGAGGGAAGGTAATACAATCCACCATTCAAAGAAGACTTTGAAGGCAGAAATATAGATGCCATACCAGAAGATGCAAACCACTCACCAGCAGTAAGAATCAGAAAGCCACATTGAAATTCACAAAGAAATACAGAGATGAGCCACAAAAGTTCTGGAACCAAGATTACCAAAGTAATGGAAAGGCCGAATGTGGAGAAAGAAAAGATCGGCTTTATGATCCAAAACTTACAAGTTCATCTGTTAAGCAAGGTGGACATGGTGAATCTTTATTGATGTAACTCATGATGGTAGCGGCGTAATGAATTCAGAAGTTTACAGGAACATTTTGTCTGCCAATTTACAGAGAAATGCATCCAAATTAATTGGGAGGAATTTTATCACTCAGCAAGACAATAATCCAAAACACACTGCAAACTAAACAAAGGACTTTATCAGAGGAGAAAGCAGAAGATTTAGATTGGCCATGTCAATCACCAGATCTTTATCCAATTGAGCAGCATTTCACCTCCTGAAAAGGTGAAACAAACAACAACTGAGTTGCAGGCTTGATGCAATTCAGAAGCAAGGGATATGCAACCACATAAACTGAAGGGAGAAAGCCCCTGAAAGAACAACTAAGCTATGGTACAAGTCTGGAAAAGCATCACAAAAAAAGAAACCAACAATTTGGTGTTGTCAATGAGTCGCAGGCTTGATGCAATTAACGGAAACATGGGATATGCAACCAAATATCAAGTGTTATTTACTTTCATTTTTCGGCAAGCAAAGGTAATTGATAAGTACTAAAGGACTTATCTATTCCTATACCTTGGCTTGCCTAAAAACTGGATGGTCTAATACCAATTTAATTTATGCTGTTTAACACATCTAGATGTAAATAGCAAGACATAAAAACTGAAATCCTAAACTCTCATCTTGTATACATATTTCAATCTCAAATCCATATGTCTCTGGTGCATGGCACAAACAAATAATTATCCTTGCCATTCTAATAGCATCTAAGGGGAGTGTATATACACGTTGTCCTCTCTGAAAGAACAGGGAGGTCAAAAAATTCTGGCTGTATTGCAGGTCACAGCAAACTACATTACTGCAAAGAAATAAAGACTAAATTAAACAATACAGCAAAAACTAACCAAACAGTAGTGATATATTATAACTACATATTTATCTAATTGTGACAACCTTTACACAAAATCATGTAGATATTCCTAAAATAAGGAGGATTTAAAACTTACACGATCATATATAGCTAAAGTTAAATGATTGATGGCTCATTCAATACAATTACCTAGCAAATCAAGAAAGTCAACCAAACAGCATTCTAACATATGAAAACTTTATTTAAAAAGGGTGGGTTTTTTTTTTATTACAGTATAGGTACAGAAGAACTCAAATGCAAACAAGTATCCAATAAAAACAGTTAGAGTAGTAAACCAGAATGAAAAAAATAAGTAAAACATATATTAAAGAAAAGCATTTCTTCAAACGTGGTGCTTGAATTTGTATTTTAATCTCAACCATTGTATAAAGTGGTATTACTACTGATATATTCTCTTTTGTTTTAGATAATTGCATTGTAGTGGTACCAAGTACACATCTGCTTGCAATACATTCTACAGATAGGAACTCTGTGGCAGTCAGTAGGTGTGCAACTTAAACAACACACCTCCAGAGACCACCAAAAGAAATGTCTGTTTAAATGAGGGTGCAACCATGTTACCTTTGCAAGAACATGCTGAAAAGTACAGGCCTGAGATTATATATTTATCACAAGAAAGCTTTTCATGATCCCAAGAAGCAGCTCTGCATTTGGGACTAGGACTGGTTCCTCAAAGCTGGACTAACTACTAGCTGGACTACTACTTAGCATAAACAAAGGCAAACCTTTGACTAGGTCTTTGAACTACTAACAGAAAGAGTTACTCCAAGACTCACTACTTCACTGCACATCCTGGACAAACAGAACACCTGGGTGACAAAACTGTTAGGATATATTTTATTCTCCTATCACAATATCATGGAATGGGGCAGTGGCATGTTCGGTGTGCAGTTCAGTGGCCCAGATGTGTCAGCTATTTCTAGTCCATCAATGGAGATGATTCAAGAGCATATGATAATGCATGCTTGTACAAAATCAAACCACATTTCACAGTGTCTGCTGGCAATCGGACCCCTTCAAACAAAAGAGAGAATTGATAGTTGTCCAGATTTTACATTGGTGAGCAGCAAATCTACTGAATCCAGAGGTAATTTTATGGAGAATCCTTCCCATATCCTGAGGCACCTTTACAACAACAACCTTGTTCACGTTCAAGTACCTTTATCAACAACTAGTTTGTTGATCGATTAAGCACATCTTCTGGTGGATCTGGAACTTCAGCTGACTGCATGTTTTCATAAGGCATGCCATAATACCCTTAATATGGATTGCCATAGATTCCTGTAATAAAATAAAAATACATTTATAATCAGCTATAGTTACGTATGTGCATACAGTTTCAATCAAAATTATTTAACTCCCATTTTAAATTAGGTTTATTGTCAAAATTTGCAGACTTTCAGTTGTTTGTAGTGAACAAATCAAACAAAAAGCAATGTAAATAGTTCAACAAAACAAATGCTTCCAATGGTTTCCCAAAATTCAATTGGTAATATAATGATTTCTCCAGTTTCAGAATTATTGAACCCGCTGAATAGAATCCTTAACAACAGTGCAAATATGCAAAGCATTTGTCGTCTCAAGCACACCTGATGCAACTAATCAAGGGCTTCATTAGTTGCACCAAGTGTGCATAAGATGGAACACATGAAATACCTGAACTGACTAGGGGTAGAAAATATATAAAATACCTGGACGGAGCAGAAAAAAGGAAACTACCAATGGCTGCAACCAGATTTCTGAGGAGGCAGGTTGTGAAAACCCCTTGAGTGACTGCAAAAGACCTGCACCAAGACTTGGTGGCAACAGGCACTGAGGTTTCAGTGAGCAAAGTATAGTGTGTACTAAATGCAGGTTTCCATGCCAGAATTTGAAGAAGACGTACACCACTACTGACCCAAAAGCACAAGAAAAGTCGCCTCAAAAATCATAAATATTCCACAGAAATGTGGAGATACTTTTGGGGAAACTTTTTGGCACAATGGATCAGCGGTACTTCTGGAGGAAGACGAATAAATAAAGAACACAGTCAAGCATGGTGGTGGCTCGATGATGTTCTGGGGATGCTTTGCATCCGCTGGCACTGGAAATCTGCAGCGTGTGGAAGGAAAGATGGATTCATTGAACATTGAAGTATTCCAAGGAAATCCTAGGAAAAAAACGTCATGCCATCTGTGAGAAAGCTGAAGCTTGGGCACTGTTCGACCTTCCAACAGGACAATTATCCAAAACATAGCTCAAATTCCACCAAGGCTTGGTTGCAGAAGTCGCCCTGCAAGATTCTACATGGCCATCACAGTCATCTAACTTGAACCCCATATACTCTCAGGTGGAATTTGAAGAAGGGGGTTGCAGCACGCAACCTCAAGAATATTTCTGAACTGGAGGCCATTGCTCATCAGGAATGGGCTACGGTTACTCAGGAACGCTGCCAGAAACTGGTGTCTGCCTATGCATCTTGTTTGCAGCAGGTCATAACAGCAAAAGGGTGCTCTAGTAAGTACTAAAGATGCTTGCCATGAAGGGGTTGAATAATTTTGAAACTGGAGAAGTCATCATAATTCATCAAATTTGAGGAAACCACTTGAAGCATTCATTGTGTTGAATTATTTCAATTGCTTTTGTTTGATTTGTTCATTGCAAACAGCTGAAAGTCTGTACATTATGACAATAAACCTGATTTGCAATGGGGGTTGAATAATTTTTATGGCAACTTTAGTTATTTAACTATGATGGAAGATAACAATATCAAATTGTTGTAAAGCCCTGAGTTAATACTTGCAATTTTTCACCTTGTTATGGAACTATTCAATGTGGTTTAACTCAGACATGAGTTTTGAGTATCTACTGAGAGCACCTATTAATCATGCTGCACTTGAGGACTTTGTTATCATATGCATGTGCTGATGGGCCATTCATGACAACAACTGAAATGGTTTTCATGTAATCAGGACCCTTTGTTTGGCCTTCATGAATTTAGCAAACAAAGAAAAAACTAAAACTTTGGCCATAATACCCATACTTTAAAAGTTATATCCTATATAACTTAACATAACCAACATTATAAGCTGCAATATATACAATTTCAAAATGTGTTGAAAATATCAATATAATAACCCTTATATGAGCATTTCATAGTTAAATAAATTAATAATCACACTTCAATACATCACTTGTTTTTACATTGCCAAATTAAATTAAAGGACTTACCCAACAGATTATCATCCTCCAAGTCCACATTTCTCACTTTAAGTGGTGATGCAACAGGCTCTTCAGCACATGGACCGTGTTCTAACTGTCGGTCAAACATGTAATTTTTTTTAAATCACTGTTTATAAAAGCCTTGCTCCAAACTCTTACTCCAAAGCCTAGTGAAAACTGTTTTTTGTGACGAAAAAACTGTACTAAAAAGTGCTAGTGTGATCAAACCTTGTTGCAGTGCTTGTAAAAGCACCATGCTCTTTTCCTCATTTTCTTATCAATAGCAGATTGTCTTTGCATGTTTACATTTATTCACTTAGCAGACACTTTTATCCAAAGCGACTTACAAATGAGAGATACAAGCAAAGTGATATCAAGAAGAGAACAATACAAGTAGTGCAACTATACAAGATCTATTAATTGAGTATTAGAAGAAGCACAGTGCGTAGAGTAAAGGTCTTTTTTTTAATGAGTTGGGTAGGTGTTGACAGAAAAGGGGGGTCTTTAGCTGTTTCTTGAAGATGGTGAGAGATTCTGCAGTCTGGATTGAGGTTGGAAGTTCATTCCACCACTGAGGAACAGTTAGTGTGAAGGTTTTGGAAAGGGACCTTGTGCCATGTTGAGTAGGCACTACTAAACGTCGGTCTCTAATCGATCGCAGATTGCGTGAGGGAACGTAAGCCTTCAGGAGAGAGTTGAGGTAGGAGGGTGCTGTTCCAGACAAGGTCTTGTACGTGAGCATCAAGGCCTTGAATTTGATGCGGGCGGCTACAGGAAGCCAGTGGAGGGAGATGAAGAGGGGTGTGACATGGGACAGAAAAGACTTGTCTTTGAAATTCATGAAAAAGAACAGGATTGATATCCCCAGCAATGTTTACTGAAGTACATAACATACTTAGTACAGTTAGTGTTCAATTTCGAGATTGCTAAAATTTTACAAATGACATGCAGAAGAAATCTTAGGTTTTCTACTGCATTGAAAAGTCAACCAACAGCAAGCCCAGTCAGCAAGCCCAGTTAGACTGCTTTAGCATGCCAGTTGACCTCCAGGCTGGATGCGTTTTCTATTCTTCCGCAAGAGACACTGTGGCATCTAAAAGTGCTTGAAAGAAAAGTGGACATGCTGCAACAGAGTACACAGGAAGAGCCTACAAATAACCCAAAAAAGCTCACAGGGGCACAACATGTCACCATTGTTGTAAGTTCAATTTAATATTTACATATGACTTACAAATGAGGAAATACAAGCAAAGCAATATATCAAGCAGAGAACAATACAAGTAGTGCTACCATGCAAGATTTATAATTGAATTGTAGAAAAATTATTGTAAAAAATAACAAATTAGACAGCTTTAGGTCAAATGTCATCATCAATCATAATAACTTGGACAGGCCCAAATGAAATTATTTTATTCATTTTTTTTTTTTAAATACATGACAGCTATTCAACTAAATGATGATTGCAGATGAATGCTTCCAAAGTTCCACTTGAAGAAGTACTTATGGAATTAGGTCCAACAAGTGGTCAACTCTGGTTATAGTTAAAATATCCAAGTCTATCAACTACATAGTTATTGACAAATGCAGACTTAGCATCCTGAAACAATCAGCGCATACTGCACACTTCATTTTTGAAACTTCAAAACGAGCTACATCTATTCAGACTGCAATAAAAGCCTGAAGATCGAGTTTACCTTAGGAGGTCAAAAAATTGTTGAACTGAGAGTGAATGACTAAATTGTTTTACTAGAGATGCACCAATACTAAATTTCTAAGCCGATACGATAACCGATTATTCAGAGTGATAGCGGGCAATAACGATAGTTCTGCCTTTTACACGTTCTTTTAAATTAATAATAATTAATTCCACAATTCTGAAAGAAATGCAAATAAAAACTTTATTCTCTCCATTTAAACAAGTTGTTTCACAGTTGTTTCACAGTTGTTTCACTGGTCTCAAACAGTAAACACATTACTCTAACATTAACACGAACTAAATTCTGAAGATTAAAGTAAGATTTATTCACTTATTGAATGTTATAAATTCATATTAACAGAATTAACTGACTGAATTCTGAGAAAATAAATAAATAAATACAGTGGTGTGAAAAAGTGTTTGCCCCCTTCCTCATTTCCTGTTCCTTTGCATGTTTGTCACACTTAAGTGTTTC
>JAFFST010001003.1:50130-80399 GCA_022414735.1 Noturus placidus | reverse complement strand
AAAAAATGACAGTTTTATATCTTTTTGTTTGAGGCCTGAAATGTGGCAAAAGGTCGAACAGTTCAAGGGGGCCGAATACTTTCGCAAGGCACTGTAGGTCGCACCTGTCTATAAGCCACAGGTGTCCACGTTGTAACATGAGATATTTACACAAAGATGTTACACAAAGATACTTTTTAACTTTCAAATGCTTTATTCCGAACAGTGCCGGTAACACAGCTGATTAAAAAAATGAAAAGAAAAAAAAATACAGTTGCCTGTCAGGAATAGTCATTGATCTATCTTCATCTTCCTGCGCATTAAAACCACTAAAGTCGTCGTCTTCAGTGTCGGAATTGAACAGCCTCAGAATCACTTCATCACACACTTCCTCAGTCTCTTTCTCGTTGTCGCTCGCAATGTCACTTACGTCTCAAGGCAAATTCGCCCTTGAGCTTGTGCTGTCGTCTTCATCACGTAGCAGTCCAGCTTTTCGAAACCCGTTGGTGATAGTAAATTACACTGCTCCATGCTATTAGGATCCACTGGCAGACTCCAGCAAAAGTTGCCTTTCGCATGTAGCCAGTTTTGGTAAATGATTTCTCGCCTTTAACTTGAAAGCGGCATCATATGCATTTGTTCATGTGTTTTCCACGATGAGGGTGTGTGCATGAAGCGCAAAATGGCTGATCTGAAGAAATTAGTGTGAGTGCGTTTGATTTAATTCGAACAGTTTCATTGGTCCACTGTGACCTGTTCGGTAATTTCATTGGTCCGATGTGACGAGGCTAAATGTTTTAGCTGCATGAAGCTCGTTAGCCCATAAAAATCCATAAATTAGCCGCATCGTTGTTTAAGCCGCAGTATTCAAAGCGTGTGAAAAAAGTAGCGGCTTATACACCGGAAAATACGGTATGTAGATACTGACTCTGCTGATGCCCATGGATTGTGTCATCTGTTTGGAGTTGTCTGAATGCAATGAGGACTTAGAAAAATCATTGGAACGCCACTTTAACATACAGAGCAGCTGGTTCAATTGAATTCTGATTGTACCTACTGCACGTCTCACTGTATGAATTTCAGATGCGCATGGTTTTAGCCAGTGTGCGAGGGGGAAGTTGTGGGGAAAATAAAACAGCAAGAGGACTGGTCTCTGTACTCACAGGCAATGATGGATAATTCTTTTATGTCTGAATGTGAAATTTGTGCTAAAAATAATGTCAGAAAGGGAACATCAGCACCAATAGGCCACATTCCGGTACCAGAAGGGCCATTCAAACATCTCGTGATTGACTACAGACATATGGTAAAACATGTAAAAGGAAAACGGTACATGCTGGTGATAATAGACAGATTTAGTAGATGGGTAGAGGCAACCCCAACAGCAGACCAAGCTGAAGGGACAGTGATAAAGATTTTTTTGACCAGAGAGGTAATTCCTAGATTTGGCATACCATCTCAGATTAGCTCTGACATTGGCTCAGCGGTTGTTTATAAACAGTGTTACAGTTACTGTGAATAACTAAAAAAATTGAAGTGTTTATCACCCTCAGTCACAGGAAATAGTGGAAAAGGTAAGTGGTACCTTTAAGGCTAAGCTTAATGCAATTTGTGCTGACACTAAACTCATTTCGGTAGATGCTCTACCTCTTGTACTCATATCTGAGAGGTCCTCCAACCGCTGGAGTAATTGCTTATGGAACTATGGGGACCAAGAGAGGAGACCGAAGTTCCTTGTCCAGGGACTCCTGGAGAACAAGTGTACCTAGGAGTGTTCCAGCATAGAAGGGAAGGGCCGTACAGTGTGTGTGTGTCTGTATGTGCGCGTGTGCGTATGTGTGGTCTGATTTGGATGCAAGTTCCAGGCCCGGTGACTACTTGAGTGACGCCGTGTGTATGGTGTTTGACGTCTCCTGCCTTCTGCCAGAACGGTCACCCATGCCAGGCAAGTTGGAGAGTATATGTCGGTATATCCAGCTCTGCTCCACCATGAAAGTCGCCCAATCATGCAGCTCTTGCCAGGAGTGCACATTAGCAAGCTGCAATTTTCCAAAGCGGTTCTCTGGGCAGAGTGGCTTCACCAGAAACTGGCAGCAGAGGTGAACAATGTCGTTCACCAGCAGGTAATCGGCTGCCTCCAAGAGAGCCTTCACGTTCTCTCGTGTGATTATTATCTGCTGTGAGTAACCGTACTGGATGATGGACTTCATTATATCAGGAGCCACGCCAGGGATGATGTATAATATTTTCTCTGGGCTGCTCCACCTCTCAAACAGAGCTCTAGATCATCAAAAAGACAAAAATAGACACAAGTCAAAACATACTCTCACAAAGGAAAAAGCCCAGGCTCTCAGATGGAGCAGTTGCAGCATTTGCAGTTATTTTGTCGAGACACCGTTATATATATTACCATTAACATCCTGTGTAGTGAGCAGCCAAACTGAACAGGAATTTGGGATTGAAGTCCCAGCTTATTTACACTCAAACCTGTAGAAAAAGTGTGTAATGAGTGTGAGAAGTGTAAGTCCGGCCCAACTGACCGGTCCTGGGAGTTTAATGGATGAATTAAAAGAAATATATATTCCTGAGACAATGTAAAGAAATGTGAACTAAGAAAACATTACCATGGTTAAGCAAATCGAGTAAATCAAGTCTGAAACAGTAAAATCTCAGAAGAAAATCAGCAGTGTGGTAGATTTTATCCGACATTACTACAACACAAACTATCAAACAGTTCACTTGACACCATATCTCTGAGATGTTTCCCTACCATGACTTAACCCTCACCTGAAATACGGGCTCAGTTCACAGAGCATTGATTTGTGCGCATGGATTCCAGTCTCTTCAACCTCAATGATGACGTCACAGAGTTGTCTGCTGTACGAGTGGTACTCCATAGTTTAGGTTGATTTACTTCTCTCTAAAAGTCTTCTTAGTCTTCTTCATAAAGCGATCTGATAGTGAATGCTGCAACACAGTAGATTTAGAACTTAGGTTTAGATTTAGAACAGACTATTACATGACTTCTAGAACACTATGACCCATGGTTATGGTTTACTATTTTTTATTAAATTCCTGATGGAACAAAAGGTTATTAGACAATGTGAAAAAAACTTTTAAGATTGATAAGAGCTCAGGGTGTGATTTACTGGTCTGTCCTTGAGTGTTTATGTTTATTTTTTATCTTTTTATATTTTTTCATTTCAAAATGTACTGACACATAACACCTTCCAATGTAAATGATCACGGCACCGCCTTTTATGGATGGTTAGACCAAAGACATTAACATTTTAGTTGGAATGAACCCCAGACATCTCATTCGTCAATTGGGTTTATAACTATAATAAATAATAATTGGACAATAAATCATATATAACTATTTCACAGACAGAGACACCTTCCCATGTAAATAAATTACACAAGAACCCCAGTTAATATTAGACACATTAAACAAATGCATTTGTTATGAAAGCTTTTTATTCCTGAACTTTCTACCCTCAACATATTTTTTTTTCCCACTGGAATTAGCCCCAGGATTGTAAAGAAACACATTAAATTTATTCATTTAGCAGACGCTTTTATCCAAAGCGACTTACAAATGAGACATACTCACACCAATGGTAGCAGAGCTGCATGCAAGGTGCTAGCTTGCCATCGGGGGCAACTTAGGGTTCAGTGTCTTGCCCAAGGACACTTCGGCATGGGATCACCCGGCCGGGATTCGAACCACCAACCCCACGATTAGTGGATTAGTGGACAACCCGCTCTACCGACTGAGCCACATATGTACAGTATATGATTTCCAATGACTTCCAAGGACATACCCACATTCCCTTCTATGGTATTCGATCTTTCAGACTCATTCACACTTCCATATATGAACTCGAAGCCACGCCTTCTGTGATGTGCAACGTGACCCTGCTGAATCCTAATGAGTGCCATAAATCCCACTGTAGTAATCAAGCACTCATAAATCAGGAAGTCCCATCTGTTGTGCTATCACTCTTTTTTTCCCCTTCTGGTGATAAACTGATAACAGTTGGACACTTGTACGCTTTCATCTCTCGGATCATCAGTTCAGATCTGATCAGGATTACAAGCACACAATGAGAGTTACACAATGCCGATAATATAGTTGTGCAACTTTCAGCAATGTTGACAAATACCTGACCGAATCAGGAAAAAGGTGACGATTATTGATCATGATAAATTGAAATTGCACTAAATTGTAGGTAGTCTTTAAAAGCTCCGACTTTACATCTTTAAGTGCTTTAAGAAGTGCAAGAATTAGAATTTAGCCGCCTCATAAGTCATTTTTAAATTATCTTTATCTTCATAGATTTGTGAATACGTATCACTGTGATAGACAAATCTATAGTGTGTGTGTGTGTGTGTGTGTGTGTAGCTTCGAGTATTTTAGTGTTGCTCATAAAGATGTAGTGTGATATAGCAAGTAAACATTGTTCTGTCCCTTAAAGTCCAAGTGATATCGTGCTTTGATTAACCTAATAAAGTGCAGAATTTCTGCTCAGTAATAATCCATGATGCCTTTACCATGTACCGAAGCTGGATTCCTTTGACATTTTATTGATGTATGTTTCAAAGGGTTTCACACTGCAACTGGGTCAAAGTTTTCTTTTCTTAAACTAATATTAAATTCATTTCTATATATTGTATTTTCACAAGATGATACAATTCTATATTTGCACTAGCCGTATAGCTAAAATAGCTTTTTGATTGACATTTTAAAAGGGCAATACACTCACGTTATTCAGTGGTGTTGCCAGAATTTAAAATAAAATCCTGAGTTACAGTTAAGGTTAAGGTTGTGGAATTCCTACTTGTGGATTTTTTATGTGAAATGCCTGAATGTTTTTTTTTTTTTTTATAATGCATATAATTCAATAAACTCCTGTGCCACCATGCTAGTATGGTGTAGATTGGACTTTCATTACCATTATTCACATTTCTCATAATCCACACTTCCTATAATTACCCAGGACGTCATTCTTGTGCAGATCATCTTAAAAATGTGTTTCTTTCAGTAAAGAACTGAGCTCTGGAAAGTTCACTCTGGAAAACTACATTTTATAAACACCGCTTTCTTTGGTAGATTATGGTTCAGATTGGAACTTCGAACAGCATAAAATCATTTATCCTAATTTAAACAGTTTTCTCTAGCCATTCAGTCCTGGATCCGGTTAAATTGGCATTTTTTAATTGATGAAATGCTGTGAACAGATTTTCTATGTGCAACCTCCTGGTTTCACTACAGCTAGGGAAATTTCACCCTGCCTATGTGAACCTTAGACTTATAGAACGATTTTAGGGCATCTGCAAGTTTGTAAATATTACGAAATCATAAGTCAAGTAAGTGCAGCCAGTCAAAGGTCATGTTAATGTCTAAATTACATTTTGCATCCAGATAAGGATGTTCGATATGATATTCATGTTCACAATGGAAATTTGGGACAGAACCCACAATGCATGTTTGCTTTTTTTCACACTTAAATATCATGGTTATGATTTTTCACTCTGATTACTAAAGTGTGAATGTATTTGTGCTAGATTTCCACAAAGCATATTACACGTTACCTCACGTTATTGCGTCAGGGCCATCCTGCCAATCCTGATATTCAGAACAATAACAGTATATTTTTTTCCCTCCAGCATTGGGCAATAATATTGTCTGGAGGCAGGCGTTATCTGGATGGCCTTATTTTAATGTTCAAACTGACTGTGACCTGTAACCTGAAGTGACCACATCATCAGCTGGATAATGGACAGAGATAAAGCTCCTATATAAAAGCATGGAGACAGAACGCAGATTCACCTTCCTTACTCCACACTCTCTCTCTCTCTCTCTCTCTCCCCGTCCTGATCTGTGTCTCTCTTTATTTCTAACATGGCATTCAACGGCACGTGGAAGATCGACCGTAATGAACACTATGACAAGTTTATGGAAAAGATGGGTGAGTGAAGCATTAGTTAAAAACAGATAACATAAGAGCTAGAATTAATAATAGTCATGAAAATGGATGTCTTGTGGGGTTTAGTCTGAATTTTAGCATAAATGTTGCTTTTACTTCCTTAATTGTAAGTCGCTTTGGATAAAAGCGTCTGCTAAATGAGTAAATGTAAATTTAATTAGAAATGAAATGTTGTGTCGCTCCTTCCGAGATGACATGTGAGATGAACTGAGCTGAAAAATACATTTAAAGCTAATACAAAATAGCTAAAATGATACAATCTAGAGCTGGTTATTTATTATTGTGCATAAAGTTTAAGCGCCATTAGCTCTGAGAAGTAGGAGCCACACCTCCTTCACTACAACTGACACACAGAGGCCACGCCTCCTTCACTGAAACTGACACACAGAGGCTGTGCCACCTTCATTAGGGCAGATAGAACGTAGACCACGCCTCCTTGACTGTGAGTGGCAACCATGCATCCTTCAATGGGACTGACAGCCGAGAGGCCACGCCCCTTTCAGTTGGACTGACAAGCACAACTTTGTATAATTGTCAATGGCATAAATGAGAATAATCTACACATAAATAAGTGTATGTGTAACAGAGTGTATAAAACGTGTGTATGTGTGTGCATGTGTGTGTACAGGCATTAACATGGTGAAGAGAAAGCTGGCTGAACACGACAACCTGAAGCTGGCCATCGAGCAGACTGGAGACAAGTTCACCATTAAAGAGTCGAGCACGTTCAGGACCAAAGATATCGAGTTCACGCTCGGAGTGAAGTTTGAGTACCCGATGGCCGACGGCACCGAGCTCACTGTGAGAACCAAAAGTCAATAATCAGTAATGAATTGGCAGCGCAGGAGTTGAAGTCATCATGAGTGAGATCAATAAATGAAATAAATAATCAAACTGAAATAGGAAAATTAAACAAAAACAAATTCTACAAGCTGTCCAAGTAACACACATACTGTACGTACCTTGTGTGCAGTGTGTAGTGTGTACATACTATATGTGTGTGTTGTTCCTCAGGGCACATGGGTGATGGAGGGAGAGACTCTAATAGGCACATTCACCAGGAAGGACAACGGCAAACTCCTCACCACCACCCGGTCACTGGTTGGTGGGGAACTCGTACAGGTGACACACACACACACACACACACACACACACACACACAGTTACTCTGAACACATACGACATCTAGCCATATGTCACAGATAAAGTAGCCAACTTTACATTTCATTACACATTCATTAACATTTCACAGCATCAAGTACATTATACATTGTACAATTCTACAAAA
This sequence comes from Noturus placidus, assembly GCA_022414735.1. NCBI lineage: Eukaryota > Metazoa > Chordata > Actinopteri > Siluriformes > Ictaluridae > Noturus > Noturus placidus. The sequence continues at coordinate 73,142 of JAFFST010001003.1, read as the reverse complement.
GTCCCTGTTTCCAGGATCCACAGTGAGCCTGAGAACACAGAAGGGTAAAGCACTTCATCCTGAAGATGAATGAATGAATACATCATCATTAATACATAGAAGGGCGCTTAATATGTTTAAATGACCTACCGAAAAGAAAGAATAACAAGAAATGTGATCACATGATGTTTAATAATCAAGGTCAGAGCTTGTTTCCTGTTGTAAAATTATAACTGTTTAAAATTCATAAGTTCATAAGTAGTTTTGGTTATAAATGTAGAGACAGGCGGGGCGTCTTTCGCTGGAATTGAGATTTTATACTATAAAATGCTAGAATTGGACTTTTGGTTCAGATACATATAAAAGAGAAACATTTCTTTTTGACTTGTACTTTTCATTGTCTTGGCACATGTCTTTTAGCCATGACTTAGCATTTTAACTCCAGCGAACGTGATAGTTAAGACTGAATTCAGATGAATTAATTCAAGTTTCTAAACTTATTAACATCTTTCCAGGAGCAACTTGCGGCTAAAGAAATCCAGTTATACGAATATAGAAAGATTTATCAGCAGTCTACGCTTCTTTGCTTGCTAGTCTGTCCAATTTGCATGCTAGGAACCTAGAAACATACAGTAAGAGATGGTTATACAGTCCAATCCAGCTGTCTGGCTGACTGTGCACACTGTAAACACACTTCCTTTTTGTATGGAACGATTAACAGTACGTTTGGGAAATCTTCTCTAAAACTTTTTAGCAGATCGTCCATTTTGGATCTTCTGCACTGCAAGGGTCAGTGCGGCCAAAGCAGTTCTGCTACTGGGCAACGGCGCAAATTCCTACATCAGAGTTTACCAAACTTCACGTTGACGCAAAGTGTCTTGTACTGGACGTCTGTGCTATGAAACTGCAAAATTCCAGTTATTTTTCTGACAAAAGATGAAAACCATGAATGACAGTATAGCTAAAGCAGAGTTACGTAGAATGTAATTAAATAACGATGTGAACGATTTAATCATTAAAGATAATTAGAAGACTGTAAAGGTTTCTAATTCAATGTATTTTGTCAATGTATTACTCAGTGCTACAACTACGAAGGAGTTGATGCCAAGAGGATTTTCAAGAAGGCATAAAAGAAGTGTGGAGAAGGACTGGCGAGTTTTTGTGGAACAGATTTGATATGAAATCTCACTGTTGTCATTACCCGTTATGTTTCGAATAAATGTACGGATGCTTCTGTTGTACTCTGCGGCGTGAGGATTGATTCTTACTCTCCATTATTTTCTTATTCTCAATATAATTAAATGCTGGATCAGATCACAGAAATGAACCACTGTATATCAATAAACTAATCGCTACCAGTCTTAACCACAAGAGGGAGCTCTGTAGCTTTACCCGTTGTAATTTAGCTTCAGCCATAATATATCGTTTTCTCCTCTTCCTTCATAGAGAGCTGAGTTTTAAGGTCAGCCTACGTGCAAAACGTAGATCTTTTTTATATATAGAAAAAAAACAGCCATTTAAATACATTTTTGAAGGCAAGAATTAAAGAATTAAGTCTAACCCTAAAACTAACCCTAAACCCGGAAACAGGTCAAGCAGTATTAACACATTTGATGCAAAACTAGGTTTATGTCTATTTTATTTATACTATACTATATGTGATGCATATAATCCATAAAATAATTATCATCCATCCAAGAAAAAGTTAAGGTTTTAAATAACATTAAACATTATACGGGTGTTAATCTCTATAATACGATATGATATTGATTATTAAGATGATGCCAATAAATGTGCTACGATATGATAAATCATTTAGAGTTGATTTATGATTATTGCCTCCATTCATTTCAGCCGTTGGCTTTTAAATCTACACATCAAAGCAAATCATCCGACCATTACAACCTTAGTGCGTTATTATCAGCCAAGACATTTTTGTGTTCAAGTAATGAAGTGAACATTATTTTTTACTAAATATTATTTTAGAAATAACAGCAGCTAGTAGCACAAAGCTAATATAATTAATAGTGTGTATGGTTCTTGAAATAAAGTGCTCAGAGGCTCCCACTGAGGTAAATCACAGCTGGGTGTCATACACCAGTGGTGAGAGATTGAGATCTCTCTCTCTCTGTCATAATCAAGTTTTCTTTTAACTGGAACCCTGGCATTCATTAGTGGTGCTGTAATGTTTTGATGGTTTGGAAATGCTTGGCCAGTGAATCACCTTCACCCTCAGCTTCTATACTATAGCAAGGCAGTGGGCGTCTTGGAGGTGTGTTTGGGGTCGTTATCATGCTGGAATACTGCATACTGATCATGCTCTGCTTCAGTATGTCACCGTACATGTTGGTATTCATCGTTCCCTCAATGAATAGACGTATGAGTGCTGCAGAGGTTGAAGGGGTGGGGGGTCAACCTGTCAGTGCTCAGACCAGACCCCGCACACTGCATCAAATTGGTCTGCCTGGCTGTCGTCCCAGAAGGAAGCCTGTTCTAAAGATGATGCACAAGAAAGCCCACAAACAATTTGCTGAAGACAAGCAGATGGATTACTGGAACCATGTCCTGTGGTCTGATGAGACCAAGATAAACTCATTTGGTTCAGATGGTGTCAAGCATGTTTGGCGGTAACCAGGTGAGGAATACAAAGACAAGTGTGTCTTGCCTACAGTCAAGCATGGTGGTGGGAGTGTCATGGTCTGGAGCTGCAGGAGTGCTGCCAGCACTGGGGAGCTACAGTTCATTGAGGGAACCATGAATGCCCACAGGTACTGTGACATACTGAAGCAGAGCATGATCAGTATGCAGTATTCCAGCATGATAACGACCCCAAACACACCTCCAAGACACCCACTGCCTTGCTAAAGAAGCTGAGGGTGAAGGTGATGGACTGGCCAAGCATGTCTCCTGACCTAAACCTTATTGAGCATCTGTGGGTCATCCTCAAACGGAAGGTGGAGGAGCACAAGGTCTCTAACATCCACCAGCTCTGTGATGTCATCATGGAGGAGTGGAAGAGGACTCCAGTGGAACCTGTGAAGCTCTGGTGAACTCCATGCCCAAGAGGATTAAGGCCGTGCTGGAAAATAATGGTGTCCACACAAAATATTGACACTTTGGGCCCAATTTGGACATTTTCACTTAGGGGTGTACTCAGTTTTGTTGCCAGCGGTTTAGATATGAATGTCTGTGTGTTGAGTTTTTTTGAGAAGACAGCAAATTTACACTGTTACACAAGCTGTACACTCACTACTTTACATTGTAGCAAAGTGTCATTTCTTCAGTGTTGTACATGAAAAGAGATCATCAATTTTTAAAAAAAAAATGTGAGATACTATATATATATATATATATATATAGAAATTCACATTTCTTCCATTTCTCCCCATCTCATAATGCTTTGCAGTTTGCCTGTCCCGAGTTCCATGGGGAATCACATGATCAGGAAGAGTGATTTTGACACAGAGACTGGTGCCTTATGATCCCCGTGAGTGGATCTCTCATCTCTCCCTCTCTTTCTTTTCCTGCTCTGTGTGCAGTGTGCCCTTTTTTACACCATCTTGCTCTCCTGCACTTTTCTCTATCACTTTCTTTCTGGAAAGCGCGCACACACACACACACACACACAAGGAATCACAAGACACCATCCTCATTCTGTCAAAATCATGTGACTTCCAGTGGAACTCGGGACTGGTGTGCTGCAAAGCATTGTGGGACAGATGAAAGAAAATTGAACTTTTGTTCTGTCATTTAAGAAGTGTTTTGCTATTTGCGTGTGGTGAGTGTGTCTTACAGAGAGATGTGCAGGAGAGGCAAAAGTGCAAAATGAGGGCAAGAATTTTGCAGTCATTCCTTAGTATGGAAAAGAGAGGGGGAGAGGGAGTGAGTGAGAATAAGATGAAAAGGGAGAGAGTGAAAAGGCAAAAATGAAATGGTAAGCAAAGGATAAAGCCAGATAAACAGAAACAAACCAAAGAGAGGAATGAACAGGGACCAAGGTCAGAGAGGGAAAGCATAAAGGACTGCCAGATGAAGAAGGAAAGCAAGCAAAAAAAAAAAGGAAAGTTATAGTGAGAGAGCAAAACAGAGAGAGATTTAGAGAGATGCTAGAGAGACGATCAGATTGGGAGATGATGAGCAGAAAGGGAGAATGATAAAGCAAGAGAGCAGGTGTGAAGCTGTGAAACATGGCTGCATCATCTCACCTCCACGGGAGGAATCCAAGTGTCCAGGGAGAAAGAAGTGAGAAGAATCAGACAAGTGGAATTTTCATTCCATGCTCGTCTACTTGCTAAAAACAGCCTTTGAACCGCACCAATCATCTTACATGTGTATAAAAATCTTTATTGTTTTCACACAACGACGTTTTTATACAGTATCTGCTTCCAAAACGCACGCACGGCATCAGGTAACCGTCCAACGTTCTAAGAAAATGAAGAAATCAAAATGAAACATGCCACAACCATGCACAAAACACACATACACAGGACCCACAGCTTCGTACGTCCTGATCACACCGTCTCAGCACCTTATTAGTAGGTCTAAAAGCGTAGCAGTGTAAAGGATTTAAGTCGAACTGACTACTGAAGTAAAGCAGAACCAGAACAGTGAAACATAAACATAGAACTATATTTAGATTTTATAAACACCAGGGCTAATGCTGCCTTCAGATTCTCTTCAGAAACGTGTGCGTGCGAGTTCAAAGTTCAGGATTACGACGTGGTGTGTGTTCAAGTGGTTTTATCCGGAAAGTAAATTTACGATGCGTGAAATTTTTGTTTGTATCATCGGTGACGAGAAGTCAAGAGTACCACATGCTGTAGGGGTCACATTAAATTATATTGTTGGGCGCCATTTCTTTTTTTTTTTTTTTTTTTTTAGTAAATTGCCACACCCCTGATTCAGAAAGCTCATACAGAAATTTCCAGATTTGTGATTATGACATTGTGTTGGTCACCTGGTAATCATATTTCTGACAGGACTTGAAGGCAGGATCTGACAGGAAGTTGCTCGGGTTTAAAAAGTTCTTCAGGGCCACAAAGAAAAGAAAGAAAAAAAACAAGTGTGTGTGGCAGTTTGGGAAAACCCATCAGATAACCCATCGCTGTGGCTGAATTCTACAAATCTATTTCAAAAATTGAGGCTTTACCACCAGTAACACACTTTGTGGATCCCGGAAACACAGGTCTCGAGGTGCATGTCAGTGTGCCTGTGACTACAGTAGGATAAAAGCACTTTATCCTGAAGATGAATGAATCGTTAAAGTGCTTAAAATGTTTAAATGACTAATTGAAAATAAAAAAAGAATAACAATAAGAAATGTGATCACATGATGTTAATAATCAAGATCAGAGCTTGTTTCCGGTTTAAAATATGTGTTTGTCCATAAGTAGTTTTGGTTATAAATGTAGAGACAGGCGGGGCGTCATTCGCTGGAATTGAGATTTTATACTATAAAATGCTAGAATTTGACTTTTGGTTCATCCATCCATCCATCTTCAACCGCTTACTCCTTTTCAGGGTCACGGGGGAACCTGGAGCCTATCCCAGGAGGCACCGGGCACAAGGCGAGGTACACCCTGGACAGGGTGCCAGTCCATCACAGGGCACAATCACATACACACTCACACACCCATTCATACACTACGGACACTTTAGACACGCCCATCAGCCTAACATGCATGTCTTTGGACTGGGGGAGGAAACCGGAGTACCCGGAGGAAACCCTCGACACACGGGGAGAACATGCAAACTCCACACACACACGGCCCTGGCGGGACTCGAACCCCGGACCCTGGAGGTGTGAGGCAGACGTGCTAACCACTAAGCCACCAGACACATATAAAAGAGAAACACATCTTTCTCATTTGTACTTTTCAGCACTGTTTATAGTCAAAATCATCTACAAAGGGTTTTCTCAGACCGCCAAACGTCAATTTCCTTTTTTTTACATGGCGCTAAAACTGCAATTAACCTAAAACGGTTTGTTGTTGTTTTTGGTCCTGATAGTGTTGCCCTACTTGTGTGTGGTTTCCTGAGCTGAAGCCTTTCTTGCACTATATTCATGTCATATAATTACAATAATGAAAAGTTTCTGACTTGTAAAAACTCCGAACACAATCTCAAAATTGTCACCTGATGATTAATATACACAGCAATGGTTAACGCTGAAATCTTTTCAATCCATTAAATAAGGAGCTTTTGTTTGAATGATCGCTACAATCATCCGAAATTTCACAATCTGTTCGAATAAAATAAGAAAAACATGAATGCGTCTTCAGATGTAAAGACTGGACCTGAGGATAATAACAACATCATCTGCACAGTGTACGTCTGCTTCTATATTTAGTTTCAATGTAGATGTTGTTATACTTGCTAACTCTGGTCGACTTGCTGTCTGTATCAGGCGTGTGGATTATCTAGTAATTGAGGAAAGCAAGTTTCAATACTGTGTCACGGGGAAGTGTTTTTATTTGGATCATTTCACCTTAAAAAGATAAAATTTCAATGAACTTCCCTTCACCACCTGGGTCTATGGACATCAACAGAGAAAAAAATATAAATCTTTTCCTGAAAAGATCACTGTATAACGATGGTATACTGTATGTGATATATATATATATATATATAGTGGTGTAACCGATGATCAGCGCATGTACAAGTATTGTAAGTCTTTGGTTTTGAAATATACCGTATGTACCATTATTATTAGACAGGAACTCATTTTATGAGAGAAATCCTGATTGTCTTTGGCAGCTGGAATGAAGCAGGAAAGTAAAACATTTTGAAATCCTCACACACACACACACACACACACACAGAAAACATTCACCTGATTATAAAAATACTTCTGTATTAATCTATTAAAGGTCTAAAAATGTACAGCATCATAATTCGGATAAGGTCATGCTTCAACTTGATCGTAGTTTGCTAATTATAATCAGTGTAAATAGCAACAACTATGATAATATAGGATATAAAGATAATATTGTTTAATATACAACCACAACATTTACATGGAAGGAAGTGACACATATGGCCTGCATCCTGAACACACACACAACCTGACTGAGATCTGATCAGCCCGAGCATGGAGCGTCAATGCCGGCCAAAGGGATTTAAACAACGTATTTTAGCGTGTTTTCTGACTCGAGAAATGTTTATTGTTGTTTATTAATGTTTAGTGTTTAATGTTGAGAAATTATTTAATATTATTGGAACAATCTAGATCTAATCTAGTTTTGGCACTGTCTCAGAGTCACATTAGGATCTTAGAGCAAGCAGCTAAAATCCAAACAGGTTTAGCTCTCCATATTGAACTGCGACTGTGGATCATTTTTGTTTGGGTTTTGGCAATCCACCTTCTTCCCGAGAAACCAACAAGCGCGGCCATGCTGGATTCTAACTGTTCGTCCTGTTGTCTATAGGAATCCTTATTAAAACTGGCTAAAGAGAGCGACTGAATTGTTTAAACAGAAACTCTTACTGGCAATGTAAGAGTGTTACATTTTCAAATGACAGTAGTCAGACTTATGTATACAATAATACAACAATACTGTAATACATTACTAAAAGTTCTCTTTGGAGAGAGAGAGAGAGAGAGAGAGAGAGAGAGAGAGCTGCAGGCCCATATGCACTCATTCCATGAAAGTGTCAGTGGTGTAACAGTAGAGAAAGTGGAGGGGGATGTGTGATGGAGGCAGAGCTGGTCTTGATTTGCACTTTAAACCCAGGGGAAGAGTTGGTGACCTGGTGTGAGAGAGTGATCGAGAGAGAGTGAGACAGAGAGAGACCACAAGTCATTACATACTATACATTCACACTTGCTCCTTTCCTCCTCTTCTATTCTCATTTGTTGCTTTCTCCCTCGCTCATGCTATGTTCTTTCCCTCTCTTTCTCCATTTCTTTTCATTCCTACATTCTTTGACATTTTTCCTCTCGCTCTCTCTCTTCCCTTTCTTTCCTTGTCCATCATTTTTCTGCCCATTTTTCCACTCATTTCTTCCCCTTCTTCAATTCTACTCGTTAATAAAATCAGAATGAGTATGTTCGCGGTAGAAAAGAACCTCAAATGTGTCTTCTAAAAGTGTGTGGGTGAGACAGGAAGTGTCCTTACCTGTGGTCCATGACTGAGGAAGGTGAGTCTGGAGGTCCCTGGTTTGGACTTTGTGAATGGAGAGCGAGAGAGAGACAGAGAGAGAGAGAGAGCGTGAGAGAGAGAGAGAGAGAGAGAGAGAGAGAGAGGGTAGTAGCTCAAGGCCATCCATAGCCACCATCACACATAAGGAACCTGATGATAAAAAAAAAAAAACTCCACTCACTCACAACTGTAAGAGTTTGTTAAACAGTGATGATGTTGTTCTCCAGCTACATAGTGGATGTGTTTACAAGGAGGTGATGGATAATGTCCAGGAAGAGCCAAGGCTCAGGGGGGAAAAAAAAAATCAATAACACACTGTCTCAAATCAGTGTGTTCATGCAAGGACACTCAGTGAGGTATAATTCACGTTTGTGAAAAAGTATTTTCCCCAATCCTGATGTCTTCTGTGTTGTGTGTGCGCATATATATGTATGTATGTATGTATGTATGAGAAAAATCAGGAGTCAGTGAGAATTTTGGAGAAGCATTTCCTGCTGCTACGACACTACTTTAACATTATTTCGAATTTATTCCTGCTGCTATAACATGTGATTTATTCTGTGCTGCTAGAACATAAATCTGATAGATTTCCTGCTGCTATAATATTCATTTGATTGTGACTGATGTTGCAGTGGATTCGTCTGGCTAAATGGTGCTTGCGCTTTTGCTGCAGATACATGTCTACAACAGCAAAACAGCACACGCTGTTCTCCGTCATCTCTTAGGATATGATGAGTATATACACCCCGGTGAATTTTATATAGAAGTGTCTGATTTGAAGCCGGAATAGAAGTCACGGGATGTTTTGGATCCATAATCGTGTGTAACTGCTGTGTTCACACCTCCACAAATGAGCAAGGGAGTGAATGCACAATGGTGTGATTCGAAACAGTATGCTCATATGTTATGATAAGGGCATTAAGTGGGGACTAGACTGCACTAGATGTTTACTTAACTGCAAATGTGAATTTCAGTATATGATGATAAACAATCCAATTCTGATTTGGGAGTGGGATCGACTGTCTGGCTCCTGAGCATAAAAGGCAAGGCTGGCAACATTAATCACTGGCTTTATGCCTGTCTCTCACACACACACACACACACACACCTATAGCCTGAACCATGATCAAAAGAACAAAGGAAGCATAGAAACAGCACTTCCTTATTAGTGAACCTCAGCTGTGGATAATACCTCCTGTTGACACACACACACACACACACACACACACACACACCCCTAACCTCCCTCTCAGCAGTAAAGGCAATGCAGGGATTCAGCTGTAATTGCTTGGTTAGTCAGGCCAAAAATCCCTGCACGCACACACGCACAAATACACACACACACACACACACACACAAGGTGACTTCTAACTACCTCAACATTTAGTTCAGTGGGCATGACTTGCAGTCACAAGCTGTCTAAATGAATTAAAGTAAGTGTTTTGTGTGTGTGTGTGTGTGTGTGTGTGTGTGCGCGCGCGCATCTTAAACACCCCTTTGAGTACAACACAAATAATATAAAACAGTAGCCACAGGCATAAGCAATGCAAATTTGCACAACCATTAACTTTATGAACAAAGTATTCTCCTGAACACAAACACAGTCAATCAACCAAGGCATGTTTGGTGTCCGGTGTCCTGGCAATCCAGTCTATCAGCAGAATGGAAATCGACTTATCGGGCCTTTTCAATCAGTATAAACAAATGAATTCTTTTATCGGCGCGAATCTGTTATAAGATTAGTCAGGACGCTGTTGGGTTTCTGTGGGTTTCATGAGACTGTTTAACTGACTTTCAGCAGGGTAATGGAAAAGGGGAGGGGTTTAAGCAGGTGCGCTTGGCCATAGAGAGTATATGAACTACCATAATATTTAATAAAAACACAATACTGTTATCATGGACGTTTGGTTCAGCAGCATTCTTGGCCATTTTGTATTTAGAAGATAGCATAAAGCCAGCTGGTTGTGCCTTCTTTTGAAGAATTTTGAAAAGACCATTATGTGTGCCGCTTGAAAGTGTTCGTTCGTATGGATAAAACGCTATCGTATCATAAATAGCACGTTACATTTACATCCTATTAGACCAGAACGAGTAGAATGGCTCTCGGGTCAGTGTACAACTAAAGCTCCACTCCTACTCACTCGCTCCCAAAAGGTCGTCCAGTTTAAGATTGTTTGTTCCACAAACATGGCGGCAAGCTGTCTCCCCCTCGCTGAGATTTCCTGCCTCCTGTGCAAATATGGACTGCTGTGACTTTTTAAAGAAATTAACTTGAAAAAAAGCTTGAACAAATTAGAAAAGATTACACTGAATGCCCTTTTGGTTTTTATTTAGAAGATGATCGAGAGGAGGAGGGGGTTGTTGTTGGGCTTTTTTTTTTTTTCAGAATGTTACAGCTGAAGTTACTCTGTTGGCAATAAAGTGGCATCGCAACTCAGTATTCCCAAAATAAACAATAAACTCCATCAGGCTATTTATAAAAGTGATTACATGCCAGGGAACAATTGTGAACTCTGAAAAGGTCAGAGCTGAGAAACTGTCACAAGGCGAGCAGGGAAAATGACACCAAAGAGAAGAACAACAGCAAAAGATATTCTGAATAACATTATACTTAATGTTTTGCTAATTAGTTGACGAGAAGTAGAAGAATTATATAAGTCAACGTTAAAATGCAACTCAATCGATGTCCACCTTATCCCGAATGGACGGAACCTTAGAGGTGATTGTTGTTAAGAAGTAAGAGAGGGTATTAGCTACTAGTTTAGCATTGTGTACAATCTGCAGAACTCTTCATTTTAATTCAAAAGCTTTGTATGATGGAAAGGTAACCTCAGCCGGGGCATTGCTCACCTCCTCTGGCTCCTAGTTGCACAACAGAAAAGAGTTTGTGCTATTAACCAAAGATAATTTGCGGGTTCAAATCCTGATGATGCACAAGAGAGCAAAATTGGCAGTGCTCTCTGGGAGGGAGGGGTGGTATACTCTCTCTCCTCGATCTATCACAGCGACATTAGCCATTCATGGCGTTCTGCGCATGTGGAAACGGGCGGATAGTGCTATCGTCTGAGTTTGTTACACCACCCTGTGACAGAGCATGAGCAGCATTTCGAAAGATGTGCTTTCACATGTCTCAGAGGAAGCACGTGTTAGCCTTCACCCTCCCTGGTTGGTAGCAGGCGAGAGCTGGTGTTCGGGAACTGGCCATTTTCCCCATCGGGGAAAAATCCCACCACTACAAAAAGAAAATCCGTTCAATTAGACAATGGGAAGTGCCCTGCGATTGGTTGGCACCAGGTTCTCCTGTCACCTTCTGTAGGATAAGCGATATGAAAAATAAATAGATGGGATGCTGTAAAAGTTAACAATTTTTCAAAAGTTGTACTGCGAATTGTGATAACAATAGTGTTAACAGAAGTGATTGGGAATTAAAATCCACACTCTCGTTGTCACAATGAGCTGTTGTGGAAATCAAATAGGGCGCACGGTGGCTTAGTGGTTAGCACGTCCGCCTCACACCTCCAGGGTCCGGGGTTCTAGTCCCGCCAGGGCCATGTGTGTGTGGACTTTGCATGTTCTCCCCGTGTGTCGGGGGTTTCCTCCGGGTACTCCGGTTTCCTCCCCCAGTCCAAACACATGCATGTTAGGCTGATTGGCGTGTCTAAAGTGTCCGTAGTATATGAATGTGTGTATGAATGTGTATGTGATTGTGCCCTGCGATGGACTGGCACCCTGTCCAGGGTGTACCCCGCCTTGAGCCCGATGCTCCCTGGGATCGGCTGGATGGATGGATGGAAATCAAATAAAGGCAGTTCAGACTTCTATATGACTCTTAAAGTCTATAAAGACTCCTCTAATGGCTTTTTCTCAAGTCGTACACCACTGTGACTCATTTTGTGTCTCGTTAACAAATAACACGCAACAATGAGATATTTATGGTGTACAGTAAGTGACGAGCGAATCTGTTGAAAACCTGACAACATAACAAATCCCTAATTGAAAGTTCGAGGTTAAACAAACTGTGACAGGCAATGTGAAACACAATAGTTTCAACACAAAACTATGAACTACAGCAAAACAGAGCCTTGTACAAATCCAGCAGAAGGAACACAGCTGGGAATTGAATCCGTCAAGGCCTCGCAAAACAGCCGATTTATTCTCGTTCATTTGAAAGGGATTTGCATGTAGAAAGATGGACCATCTTTGGGACACATAGCAAATGAGTAGCAAATGTCATGTGACAAACTATTTCTTGGAAGGAAAAACAAATTGATCATAAATGGAAGTGTGAAGGAAAACAGAATGTTGGGCCAACAGAATGGATTTTATACGATTTATCCATTGGGGTGGCCGTGTGCACCTTTGACTGGGACCAGGAAGTAGTTATAGCCAATGATGATGGTACGTAGCAGCGCTTTGGTGGGTGGTGCCAGTAATCAGTGGGTGTATGAATATTCTCAGAGGACACACTTATGCAAAAAAATAAATAAAAAGCCTGATCGCTGATAAGATTCCCGATGTGTAGAATTCTATCATTAAGGTTTATTTTGTTGTTGCAGAGCTCCCCACAAACACTGTGGACATATTCCAGATGACTGGATCCTCTCTATCAAACTGTGCTCTAGCCAGCAAAAGTCCAGCTATAGCGCCTGGCAAACAGGAAGTTCAGTCTTCAAACGCCCTAACGTGGCCTGGAGCGTGTGACAATTAACCAGAGAAATGAGTCGGTTTATCTGATGAGGAAAAGCCAAATGGCTGTACAGGCACTTTTCTATTTAGAGGTCTCTACACACAAGACTGGGAATTGGCTGGAGCATGTATGCGTGTGTGTATGCGTGCATGTTTGGCAAAGGAGGGAACATAAACCCACATCCACCCATCAGACCCCTGTAGACTCTAACAAGCCCCTTCCTGTCTCCTCGTATCAGTGGGAGTGTGACCGCGTTGCGTGTTTGAGTGTGTGAGAGCAAACAAATAGTGTCAGATCTCTCGTGTTTCGAGAGATTAATATGCATTCCAAAGATATGCGTAGATTTGCTAGACTTGTAAATGTGTTTGTGTGTGAGAGAGAGAGAGAGAGAGAGAGTGTAGTACGTGTGCTTGTTACTTACACATATTTCAGCAGAACTGCCTGGACTTCCAGCCCTGAGCATCAGCTGGAGGGAGCCAACGGATCTAAACAGGGTTTAAAAATGTGGGAGAGTTTTACAACATGCTCAACTAATAAATCAATTACATTACAAAGGTTATCAGCAGTATGTCTTCGTGAAGAGCCATTTCAAACAGCCGCAAACAAACACACACACACACACACACACGCATCCATTTTATCCTTCTTGTTCTGTTCAGGTCAATCCTAGTGAAGGGGGCGTGGCCCCTCTTTCCTCCCAGTAAATGAGATGTGGCCTCCTTTTAGATTTATTTATAAATCTGCACGTTTGTTTCCATTGTGCATAGCAGCTGTGTTATTCTAATGTTTATATTTATTACATCACCAAGACAACATCTGTCGTCAGACTTGTATGATGATACGCTATTGGGAAGCTCCGCCCCCGGGCCTCGTTCACCGCGCTGGACACGAACGGATTTATTCACAAATCGTTTGCACGAGCAAGAAATTTCAACAAGGAATTTGAAATTCTTGAAAATCCTGTAAATAGAGAGAAACCTCCGTATCTTACTCGTGCTCCTGAGTGTGTGTAAATGTATGGGATTCGTGCACTTTTATAGATCAAATATACTGTTGAGTTTTATTTGTATTACGCTTACGGAGTTTAGCAGACAATCTTATACAGAACGACTTAGAGAAGGGGTTTGGAGTCGAGATAAAAAAAAAAACACATCCTCATGTTAATTCGCTAAGTCAGGGACTACAAGCATCATCGAGAACATTTTGCGTCGTATTATGTTACTGGCGTTAATTAAAGAATATAATAAAATAAAGAAAGTGAGCCAGCACAAATGCAAAAATTAAGACAAATAAAACTATCATAGCCGTAAGACACAAACAAACGTCTCAGCCGAGAGAGGATTTAGCGCTCACGTATTACTATTATTATTAATAATAATAATAATAATATATTATTAAATATTTTTATTGGCAGAGAAGTGAGTCAAAATAACTTCCACTTCTGGGGACGGCTGTGGCTCAGTCGGTAGAGCGGGTTGTCCACTAATCCACTAATCGTAGGGTTGGTGGTTCGAATCCCGGCCCGGGTGATCACATGCCGAAGTGTCCTTGGGCAAGACACTGAACCCTAAGTTGCCCCCGATGGCAAGCTAGCACCTTGCATGCAGCTGTGCTACCATTGGTGTGTGAGTGTGTCTCATTTGTAAGTCGCTTTGGATAAAAGCGTCTGCTAAATGAATAAATGTAAATGTCTTCCGCCCTTTACCCTGATTGTTCATTTTATGATCCCAGCTGTCTGTGCACTTGCCCTTTTATGGAGTTTTGTGGTTGTCACTACATGCAAATGAGCCGTGTCGGGGAACGTGAGTACGATGTTAAAGTGTGACTGTTTTCGTTTGGTTCGGTATAAATAAATATCTGTGGAAGAATATTCTGCTTTAAACATTTTCATACAGCAACGAAAACCTGATGCCTGGCTGCTAAGTTAGTGTCGAGTCCTGTACGGGTGTGTGCAGTAACCTGAACGTGTGAGTTTAGCAGGTGTGAAAGTGCTCAGTCAGTACACTCCAGTGTCATTTACAGGAGAAGGGCACCTGTGCAGGTGTATTGTGGTGCAGATGCTGGGTGTGCAAAAGCAGCACCAATTTAGGAAAAAAGTCTCAGAACAGAGGCATGTACTAACCGAGTTAACATCACGTGTTAGTGGTTAGGAGATCTAGACACATAACATTTCAAATAACGTTTTTAAATGTTGGAAGTGTGCTAGATTTGTGGACTCGGGTGTACAGATCTGCTTGTGTGTGTGTGTGTGTGTGTGTGTTACCTGAGCGTGTAGGGAGGAGGGGTAGGTGAAAGCGGGAGCGAGGGTGTGTGATAGGTCAGCGGGGTACAGCGGGTATGATGCCCACACGTCAGGGTTGCTAGGATACAGACCAGGAACTGTGAGCTCATCTGGAATCACAACGGAAAAAAGACTGAGACGTACACACTCAAACACACACACACACAGTATGTACACAGAGTGCCCTGACTCGCTCACTCACACATGTGGAGGATAATCAGTTTTAAAGTAAGTCTATATATGTAAATCGCAAGGCGAGTTAAGATCTGTAATACGTTACTCAGACAGTGATTAAGTTTCATTCTAGGACGTATCTTCTGACATGAAGCAATCTTATCTGACATAACTATCAGGAACAGATTTTCATGGAGAACACTATCCTACATTAATTACCACCATCACAGAGCGGTGTCTCGTTACGTTGTGTTCTCTGATAGTCTTTTCCTTCCATATTTTTGCTCAGGGACCGCAAGGGGCATCTTTATTTCACTCCGGAAGATTCGAGATAAGCCTGAGTCACTTAACAGGAATGCACAAGCATGGAAATCCACAGCTGGAATGTGTCTGGGTGTGTGTTTCCATCTCTTTATAGCTGGGACGTCAGGTCCATTCGAACATGATACTTGATATTATGATTCTTATGAATTGATAATATGTATATTATCATAATGCCATAAATTTGGACATTCACTAATAAAAATGATGAGCTAATTCAAGTCCACAAGACACAATAATAACTGAATTTACACAAATGGCGCACTTATATAGCGCTTTTATCCAAAGTGCTTTACACTGTGTCTCATTCACCCATTCACTCACACACACCAATGGTAGCAGAGCTGCATGCAAGGTGCTAGCTTGCCATCGGGGGCAACTTAGTGCACAGACAGCTGGGATCATAAAATGAACAATCAGGGTAAAGGGCGGAAGACATTTACATTTACATTTATTCATTTAGCAGACGCTTTTATCCAAAGCGACTTACAAATGAGACACACTCACACACCAATGGTAGCGGAGCTGCATGCAAGGTGCTAGCTTGCCATCGGGGGCAACTTAGGGTTCAGTGTCTTACCCAAGGACACTTCGGCGTGGGATCACCCTGGCCGGGATTCGAACTACCAACCCTACGATTAGTGGATTAGTGGACAAACCGCTCTACCGACTGAGCCACAGCCGCCCCTGATTACACACCCTTGATTATTAATACTGTGTGTCGCTACCTGGATGATCAATGACTCGTCTCATACATGACTAATACAAAAAGTGCAAACATTCACTCATGCTCAAGAACACAACATGATGCATTAAGAGCAAGTGGGGTGTAAACTTTTACACAGGATGATCGGTGTAAATTGCAGATTCGGCAAGGCGTATGTAAACTTATTACCTCAACTGTAGCATTATAGTAATCTAAACTACCAATACAGTAAACTAAAAGCGTGTGTGTGTGTGTGTGTGTGTGTGTGTGTGTGTGTGTGTGTGCTACTTAAAAAATGTGCCAAAACCATGGCTACGATGAACGTCATGAGGACGGAAAAATCCTGGTCCCATTAAAGGAAATGTATCAGTAGGCGGTGGATTAAAGACTCCAGAGCATCAACCCGTCATGACACACACACAAGCTCAAAAGTACATTGTGAAACTAAGAGATCCAATATGAGGGTGAATATTTGATCAGTATAGTCGATGTTAAACTCACAGTGACTAGCAGAGAGACAGTCTCGTGCTGGGTTGTGATTTCTGTCTGTTCGTTATTAGTCCTCTCTCAGAACAAAAGGATTGTTCGGTGTAAATATTTCTGCTTCGTTAGAAAACGTAAGTAAACGTGTAAGAACTTTTACGGCTTGTCTTTTAAACCTTTAAAGCTGTTTTTGTTTCCCGTTACTATTTGCTAAAGACTTTATGAGGATGAAGTGAGCGACGGGGTACTATACTAGCATGTTCATTGTATAAAAAAAAAAAAAAACACGAAACAAAAACTGGTGTAACTGGATCCATGCGTTAAACCTACCGCACAAAAAAACAACACTAATTTTGGTCAGTATCTTGACAACACTACTACAAATATGAAATCATTACAGGGTACTGAAAGGAATCATTGTTCTGTGTTGCTAAAGCAAAACCAACCCACATGACCTGCATTATACAGGGTGTTTCCCAACTTCTTTCCCAATCAGACATGCTATCTCAGACAAATTCATTGGAATGGAAACACTAATAGGCTGATTATGGGAGCAGTTTGGGGGGCTGCTGATCTTATCATCGATCCATGTGTGTGTGTGTGTGTGACTTACAAGCATCCCGGCTGATGAAGGGCGGTCCAGGGCTCTGTTGAGACGGAGAGGGGTTGGGCGTCCCTACCAGTTTGCTCTTGGCCATCTTGGTGTTGGCTTTGGCAAACTCCAGCCGTAAAGTCTGGGGAATCTCCGGGTCAAAACGAACTCCCTAAATGACCAAAGGAAAAAAAAAGTCCCTTATAGAAGCTGACACACACACACACACACACACACTGTTAAGCAACCAGAGATATCGTTCATGCCGCCTTCATCATCAGTAGTCCCGGTAGGTTGGATAAATATGTAATCTACATATCAGTCTGCAGAGTATCTGAAAAGTCAGGAATCAATAAGATGTTGAGTAAATGTTGTATATTGACCTGAACACGTTAAGCAAAATACGCAACGACCTGATACAGCGACTGAGAAAATGTGTATGGCGTAAGTAGTAAATAATAAATACGAAATGAACGGAACTTTTCAGTCACCATGTATTTAATTTTTCTTCATAATCAGGTCAAAAATGGTTTTAATCTATTGGAAAGCAGAACTCGGGGTTATTCAGTCATAGGGGTGGTCTGCACCTTTCCCAGAATTCCACCTACCATCAAGATGGTGCCCAAACAAACATTAAGACATCATTTCCATCAGCATTATTTACACTGACATGATGGCATACTGGAAGTTTAACAATAAATATTACAATTATCCATCTGTCCAATTCCGTAAAAGTTATCCTACACAGAGTCGTTGGTGAGCCTGGAGCCCATCTCAGGGATCTGAGGCGGGGGACAGCCTGGACGTGGGACATCCGCACATGCGCTCACACACTATGGACAATTTGGAAATGCGGGATTCAAACCCTAAACCCTCTGAGGTGCGGGGCAAACGTGTACAACATACAGAATGTACTGGCCCAACTGGAACAGGCTCCGCTACAGTAAACATAAAGGACACAAGAGAAGAAGGTTCGCAGTGTTGTTCACAGGCTCTTGTTAGTAACCAGATGACTGTACGGCATCCGAAGGTATGTGTTACTGCTACAATCCAGACATGCTTTACACGCTGCCAGCATCTTCACAAATAGTGTTATGGCACTGAAGAGTGAAACTAGTCATGTTCCTTTAACATACAGTGCAAAAAGCCCCGAAACACATCCGTCGTCTTTCCCTAAATGAATAACTGAAACATCACTTTCAAGATGATTTCAAGCACTTGGAAATGTCATTGTCTGTATATATACTGTACCGGTATAGCCTAACTAGCTAATAGCATCCTGTCAGACTGATACATTTGTCATCCCCTTTATTGGCTCTAAATAGATTCCACTGCAGTAAATATCTGTTCAAGAAGAAGAAGAAGAAGTCATTTGCTCAGACAGAAAAGCCCGAGTTACAGACAGCCATAACACGCATCAGACGGTCTCTGCAAACACTGAAGAAGAATGTTGGCCGGGTCGCTGTGGCTACCAGCATGCTCAGAATCAATATTAGACATCTGTGCCATGGCCCGAAACAAACACGCTTAAAATAACCGCATCGTATTTTTTCCTCTGAATTTCAGCGATGAGACATGAAACTGTATGGAGCGTAAACAACAGGCCGCTTCAAGTACAACAAGGACATGGGCTTGTAAAGAGAAAGAAAAGTCGCTTCAGGCGCTTTGAACGCAAAGTCAACTCAGAGGATCGCAAACACACACACACACTTCCTCTATTTGTCTCGTCTCATCCATCACATCACAAGGTTTTAGTGTAGCCTCAGATGCCTGTTCTTGGCTGAACGGAGCGCTACCCGATGCGGTCTTCTGCTGTTGTACCCTATCCGCTTCAAGCGTCGACATTTTGTGCGTTCTGAGATGCTTTTCTGCTCATCGCAGTTGTAAAGAGTGGTTATTTAAAGCTCCATTAGATTTAAACAGTCTGCTCATTCTCCATTGAGCTCTCTCGTTGCACATGCAGACCATGAATGCTTTTGTTTTTCGCACCATTCTGTGTAAAATCTAAAGAATGCTTTATGTGAAAATCCCTAGAGATGAGTAGTTTCTGGGATACTCAACCCACAGCCACATCATGGTGAAAGTTACTGAGATTGGAATATAGAGTATGTTGCTAAGTAGTAAATAATACAACAGTGTGGTAGATGGAATAGTTTACTGTGGTATCTTGCTGACTCAGCGCTATCTGAGCGGACATATAACAGGAAGTAGTATGCGTAGTTAGCGACACATAAGCGCTGGACAGTCTATATGTCAGGACGCTCGGAACGTGAAGTTCCACAGGGGTGTACTCTAGCATGCTCGTCTGTGTTACTTAACCTGATGTCCTGATTCCCATGGACTGAGTGGTATCGAGAGGGATTATGTGGGCTCTTGTACTTAATGTCTCGAGCAACAGAAATACTCCAGAGATGTAATGAGATTCCACACCGGGTTAATTTATCCCGGCTCCCTGTTACTTTCAAATTGTGTGCGTCCCCCTATTGAAAAATATCTTAATTACCAAACGAGAAGAAAATCATACTTACATTCAGGGCGTTCTTGGCTGCTTCAGCCTCTGATCTGCTGTCGAAGCTCACGAAGCCGACCGGCTACAGAACAGGGAACAGACACATAGCAGGGTTAGAGAGGGGGAACCCCCCACACAAATATTCCTTTTGTTAAGATATGTCCTGCGATGGACTGGCACCCTGTCCAGGGTGTACCCCGCCTTGTGCCCGATGCTCCCTGTGATACGCTCCAGGTTCCCCCGTGACGCTGGGTGGATGGATGTTCACGTATTGACAGGAATAGGTCACCTTGTGATCTGAGGCTGTTTTGAAATTTCAGTGCAGTGAAATTTTTATGACAAACAATTTATTTAGGAGTTTTTCAACAAAACCTGCTTTTTTTTATTTATACTAAAACAACTAAAACTGAGCTTAAAGATAGGAATGTCTGACATTTTTTACCTTGTGGGGACATTTGGCTGGTTTCCACTAATTTGTTTATCTAAAAACTGAAGCTTTTATTCAAATAAAAAACAATACATAAAAAGAGTGTCTGTTTGGATATTGAGGTTAGGGATAAGGGGTTATTAAGGTGTAGTAGCTTCATTAATAATTATTTGTGGAAGGTCCACAGACAGCTAGTAAGACGTGTGTGTGTGTGTGTGTGTGTGTGTGTGTGTGTGTGTGTGTGTGTGTGTGTGTGTGTGATGAAAAGGGGAGAAAAATGTGCAGGGAGGAAGAGGCCATTCAGAGTTTAGAAAGAGGACGAGAGGGAGAGATAGATATGCACATATTTCCTCTCTCTCTCTCTCCCTGTCTTTTCTGATGACTCTTTCATACTCTATTTTTTTGGTCTTCACTCACACACACACACACACACACACTTTCCCTCTCTCTCCCTCTTACCCACTCTTTCCCTTAACTCTCTCGCATTCTTTGTATTACACACCTCCTCGCTCCCTTGTGAAGGAACACAGGGCTGTTATTAATAGTGACTCTGAGCTATAATGCTATATATGGTGATGTCTTTGTGTCTTGAGAGGTCTGGAATCGACTGATTTACATTATTGCTGTCATCTCCTCCTGCTATAACTAAAACACACACACACACACACATTCTGACTAACTGTTCTGGGAAACCTCTGATGGTACAGGCACAGGGTCCCCTCCCCCTCCCATCCACAGGAAGTCAGCGATGTTCCTACTTCCTGGTGTTTCAGATTGATAAGCAGACTTTTGGATGTGAATCTGTTATTCACTTCTTCAGCTTGGAAATGAAAGAAACACTCCGCACAATTATAAAAAGAACTCTAGCGGACACGTAATAGACACGCGAGGAAAGGAGTCTGTATTTGTTCCTTCTTCAAAGCTCTCGGTTGAATGAGTTTTTCAGTAGCGCACATTAACCACCGCATTAAACCTCCATCCGATCGCAGCTTCAGTTCTCAGTAACCCGCTGCTCACTAACCTCTACGAGTTATTCAGAAACAAAGTGGAACCTAAAGGGAGAGATACAGAAGTGAGACATGCAAGACTAATCCTGTCAATTTGAAGGCTTCAAATCAAGCACTCAGATGAGGGAAAGCTGCTAAAAACAGATGAAGCGTACAAGCTTAAAAATATTTTCACACGCTGTATTCTAAGCTCTGCTTAGAACAGACTTCGCGGTTTGAAAACACAGCTATGCGAAGGTCACGTAAGAAGATAACACGTATTGTCAATGTATTATTTGAATCATGCATTGAATGAACTCTGAATGCCCTCATTCTCTCTGCACAGACACACACACACACACACACACACACACACACATTCTCTACTAATTTGCACATCTGAAGCGTGTATGGTTCTGCTGTGTGAGTGTGATCCTCAAGAGCCAGATATGAACCCTTCTGTAGATCCTTGTGGGAATTTATCAAAAAACAAAACAAAATGAGACAAGCAACACCAGTACAAACGCATGCAGCTCTGCGGAAAACGGCCCGAACAGCAAACATCCAAACAACAGCTGTGCTTTCACTGTATTTCAACCCAGCTGTCCTTAAGTCTGCGTCCTAAGCCCTAGCGCTTGGTCGAAGAGTGCTTAGAGTTATTACGATACCATAGAAGGTGTTTAGAGGCTAAGGAAGACTCACGAATAATAAAAACATCAGAGGGTATTGAAACCTATTAAAGAACGACTTAACAAATCCTATGTAGCGCTTAGCACATGAGAGGATCAAAACGCATACGATCTTCTGGTGTTATTTCAGACACGTGGCATGTGCAGAATGTTCTTATTCTAATACAGAGACAAGTTACCTTTCAGTGTCTCACCTGTTTTGATGTAAGTTTGATCAGTGACCCTTCATATCCCTAAGACAAAAACAACAACAAAAACACACAATGATGACATTATTCTCATCACTAAGACATCTGATACAGTTACATGAGCTATACCGGTCACTTCTAAAGTGTAATATTTTAAAGATTTATTCCCCTAATAGAATAAATCTTTATCCCAATAAAGAAAAAAAAAAGATATTCATCCAGAATCTGTATTATTTCTGTCTATAATATTTAACTCCTGCTTTGGGGGTGCTCATGTTCAGCATTGAATTTATTTGTGATGTTAATGTCAGAGAAAAAGAGCCCTGAGTGTCTACTTTCATAAGTATTTATACCCTTCCCCCCAAACAGAGGTGTGAATAGTTTGCCCAGTCTCCTTTCCCATAGTCCTGCTCACCTGGGTCTAAACACAACAGAGTCGAGATACTTTATACACAGAAACCCAATAGTAATCATACTATTGCCATGAAATATTCACCAAAGAGAAGGTGTATGAGAAACTACTACAGGAAGTACAAGATCTAAACTCTCACTTACACTTTTAGTTTATATATATACAGTGCCTTGCGAAAGTATTCGGCCCCCTTGAACTGTTCGACCTTTTGCCACGTTTCAGGCCTCAAACAAAGATATAAAAGTGTAATTTTTTGTGAAGAATCAACAACAGGTGGGACACAATCATGAAGTGGAACCAAATTTATTGGATATTTCAAACTTTTTCAACAAATAAAAAACTGAAAAATTGGGCGTGCAAAATTATTCAGCCCCTTTACTTTCAGTGCAGCAAACTCTCTCCGGAAGTTCAGTGAGGATCTCTGAATGATCCAATGT